>JAHLJT010006164.1:0-29496 GCA_031308135.1 Acheta domesticus
AGCAAAATATAATAATTTGTATTCTTTATTATTAAAATATCATTACATTACGATTTTTTCTGCTCTCCTTTTATGTTTCTGCATACGCGGTATAGAGAAAGGTTATGAAATGCTGCGCTGGAAACGACGAATTTTCGCTGTAAAACTCTTATTGATATACTCTGGTAACGAAAAATGGATAAATGCCGTTGCTAAATGCAGAAAAAAATCCTCTAAACATATGGTGAAACACAATCCCGTTTTATGGGTCCTGGTACCGAAAATTCGATTGACGACAAAACGTCCGTCTGTGAACAACGCTAGCGGTTAAACCATTCAGCGATTTTCTCCAAAATTGATATTCCCCAATCGATCTGTCTAATGTCGTGGTCCCTTGAATTTGAAATATATATTAATTCTGGAGGGTACTTTACATAAAATCCCTGGGGCATTTTCAGAATGTTAAAAATGCACCAAATTTTTTATTAAATTTTGTTGGCGATAGCTTAATAGATTAAGAGATGGACTTCTTGAGTTATATTTTGTAAAAATTATTTTTTAGGTTATATTGTTTGTAACCCTTTGCATTTTCAAACATGTAGAGTTTATCCACTGCTCGGGTACAATATTTTTTTTAAAAATCGTTATAACCCACCTTCAGGCGAGCAAAGTCAGTAAGTAATTATTTTGTGCTGTGCACTATATCATTATATTTATATAAATTTTTACTCTTCTGTTACAGCCATTTGGTATCCTGATCTTTTCTTAGCCGGAGTGGCAGTCGATCACAATATGTCTCCCTACAGTGAATTTTTGAGTGGCAAGTTGCACGCATTATCTCTGTGCTTAATAGCTGCAGGTTTGTTCTCCGTCGCCATCGCTCTGTTTGGATGTTATGGAGTTCTTTCGCGACAGGTTCTGCATAATAATACTCGTAAATATTTAATGGTACTTGTACAAGGGTCATATCCATATTAAATCAACACAGATTTTTACCTCACCATTTTAGATTCAGATGAAATTTGACACATAGGTAGCAAGAATGAAGAATAAGAAAACTACAAATTTTTGAGTAAAATATCTCCACCCATTTGTGAAATACAGCCATGTAAAATTTTACAAAATTGGGTTCCCGAAACTTTTTAAATTGATGTAGAACTTCTCCAAATTAAGATAGAGAGCTGAAACAGATGTCATTTACAGCTTTCTTTATGGCCTTTTATATGATATACAACTCAATACGGGTTGGGTTAAAAAGTTTTTTTAAATTTGAAGTTAAAATTTTGATTTTGAGTCTTTTTCAAAATGCTCACCCCAAAAAAATTGAAAAAAATTTAAAATAATCCTTATTTGTTCCAAACATATGGTTGCAAGTTTAAACATGGGACTGCAATGGGTTCATATGGTTATCTTACCCTATAATATGATAAATAAAACAAATCTACCCTATTTTGTTTTGCATATGTGCTATTTTTAGTTTAACTGCGTATTTTAATGTATGCCGTATATTTAAGTGCATATACTCCAGGTTTTTGTGGAGAAGTGGATCGAAATCAGATCTTTCGGGTATTTCTCTTTCAACTTACAAGTGGCATTCTCTGAAAACGCGGCTATGCAAATTGAACCTCCTTAGTACCGCTTCGCACGGTTTCGGAATTTACTTTCATGCTAATGGCAATTCATAACTGTGAGTAATTTTTGTGCATTAATACGAGGGTCCTTCTTTATTATTTTCACTACGAGATCCCCTTCTCGATCAGAAAATGTCTTCGGGCGTTCTCCTCCGGGTTGCAGTTCAATCGCCTATTCATTGATGTACCATGAGATTATGTCACTCACTGTGCTTTCTTTATTAATGGCATTTTGCAGAATTTTGGGCATCATTAACCCTTTGCATGATGGTAAATAACCAGCTGACGCTGCTCAAAGTTGGTGTTCTTTCCTCAACGATTCATTTCACTTACATATTTAGGTTCCCACATATTTGGTTCATCAACTGAAAGGTGACCTTGATTTGTTTTCTTTTTGGTGATAGGTAAAGTTATATACATTTCCTTTCGATATGCACAGTCAGTAAAAATATGCAATTGCATGAAGTTCCGCGGTCTAATAATAATAATAATAATAATAATAATAATAATAACAATGATAACAATAACAATAAAACACAACACACTCACCAACAAATACACTAAATTAATAATTTGTATATATTAGGTCTTATAATGTGAAATAAAATGCATTTTAAATCAGTAAAATCTAGAGTAAGTAAATATTGTGCATTTTAAGTAAAGATTACCATATGAACCCATTGCAGTCCCATTTTTAAACTTGCACCATCTGTTTGCAAACATATAAGGATTATTTTAGAATTTTTTCAATTTTTTGAGGATGAGCATTTTGAAAAAACTCAAAATCAAAATTTTAAATTCAAATTTAAAAAACTTTTTGAACGCAATCCCCATTGAATTGTACATCATATAAAATGCCATAAAGAAAGCTGTAAAATGACACCTGTTTCAGCTCTCTATCTTAATTTGGAAAGTTTCTACATCAATTTAAAAATTTTCGGGAACCTAATTTTGTAAATGTTTACATGGCTATATTTCACAAAACGGGTGGAAATATCTTACACAAAATTTGTAGTTTTCTTGTTCTTCATTCATACTATCTAAGTATCAAATTTCATCTGAATCTAAAATGGTGAGGTAAAAAACTGTGTTGATTTCATATGAAATGACCCACAATTAAATTTGCTGAAATGGACACCTCTATTAGGCGGTTACTTCAATTAACGGCCGTGTTTTGTTTTTCCGTTTGATTTACCTATTAACTATGAATGGCACTGCGGCCAAAAGTCACATACATTTCACCTGTACTAGAACCATTTATATTCACCTGTACTAGAAGTTCACAAATTCTTTGAGATTTTACAATTTGAATCAGAGAAGCGGAAGTGATTTCTGTTGATACAGAATATTTCAGCATCGGAATGCATTGATACATTATGAACTTGCCCTGTACAATGAGTGTCAGGTGTTATGAGAATACGGGTAGTTCCTAGAGTTGCTTCTCTTGTGGGGAATAATTTCTGTTTCAGATAATGTTAGATGATTTCCTAGCAAGATTCTTCAGGACGTGAATTGTTCTTTAAGTCTAGTTGGAAGCTAAGTAGAATAATGAAATAAATCAGTCTATAAAGAAGAGAAGATTACAATAAGGGGAATTGAATGATTGTGTAGTGAACCCAATGAGTTGTCGAAATTAACAAAACAGCTTCAGACATTTTGCAGTTCAAGCGAAATTAAACGTTTTTAACACTTAAATAATATTTCACTATATTGCTAATTGCTAAATGCTTCCCATATTCTCATTATTTCACTAAGCGGCCATCTGAATGAACGGCCGTTTTCTTCGGAATCAATTGTGACCGCTTAAAAGAGGTTTTATTTCATTTCAAAAACTGTTTCCCAAACAACTTAATTTGAATTATTTTTCTTTAATAGTATCCCCACTTATTGCTGGCTATTTTGGCATTCCAAATGGTGGTCGCAGGACTCGCTTACGTTCAAAAAGAAGGAAAAGAAGAGATTCTGGATTCAACGCTCGAAGGAAACATTCAGAATTATACATGGGACTCCGAGAACATGGACATTTTACAGACTGAGGTAAACGCAAGAATTAACATACAAAATGCAAGGGTTGGATGAAACGTAATTAGACATAGGATGTTTAGGGAAATGCCTCTTTTTTTCTAGCAAACTTATTTAAAGGCTGATAATATATAAGCACGAATGATAACAAATGATGACATAAGACGAAGTTTTATAATGCTTATTTTTGCTTATTTCAGCATAAATGCCTATTTTTGGATAAATGCCTTTTCTTTAGAATTATTGCGAGTTTTTGCATTTTATGTATTATTTTTAAATACAATGCTAAGATATCAGAAAATCGGCCATGGTCCAAATTGACCATTAATTACGAAACCTTCAATTTACGGTTTTTGTATTTTGAAGTAGGAGACAATTCCTGAAAGTATACATATCTTTCTCCATTTCCCTATTTCATAAATACTAGCCATATTCTGAGAAAATTGTCGATTGACAATACACCGAGGGCACCGTTTGAGTGGAAATAAATGTAAATTCCCAGAAGGTTTCAGTGTTGCTAATTTTATACTTCTAAAATATATGCCACACACATAAGTAGGTGTTCAGAAATCCTTCTGTGTATTCAAACTGATTTTGTCTCCCAATCGTTGCATATTTGAAATTGCGATCCTTGAAAAGTTACTGGTAATGTATTGCAAAGGAAACAATTAAGAATAAAATGTAGAATAGTTGTAAATATGTATGGAGTTTTACAAATAATTTCAATTTATTGTGAATGTAATTTTGACAGTGCCTTTTTTTCTCTTTATTCTTGACATTTTCAGTGCCTTTTAAGGCACCTAAAAGGCGATTTGTAGTGCCTAAACATCGGATGTCTAGTAATGATAAATATTTTAGTTTCTCCGAAATGACTTATTGCAGAGTATTTACGTTTACACCCCTTCAATATAATCGCCTCCGTTATTAGTGACCTTTTACTAAACTTAGGAAGGCGTTCACCATCTGCGCGTCTATTTCTGTTGTTTCTATTGACCGCTCTGGAGCATGAGTAATTTCGTCTCTGGTATTGTACCGGGTTCTTTCAGTTTGCTGAGGAGCTCAAGTCACAAATCACTCATATCGGATGAGTGAGGTGGATGTTCCTCAATCTCCCATTGCCAGCGGCGCGCGGCGGCGCAAGCGTTCCCCACGTGGGGTCGAGGGTTATCCTTCACATCACCTCTGCCGATCTGAACGCTTAAACCCATCGTGCGACTGTGGAGTATGGCAAACTCTGCATCACCACATATTTCTCGCAGTCCCTGAAAACATTCGTGCTTACCTCGTGCCACTTCAGTTTTGAGGCACGAACGTTGCTCTTTGTGTACATACCGCGATCCTTCCCCCCGAGATCGCCTCGGCACTACTGCTATCCGGACCGGCAGAGGAAGTAATTTACTATATACTATAAAACAGGATGTTCGTATGTGTACAAGAGAAAAACTCCAACACCGTTAGACTCCATGAAAGTTGGTCCTTCTACGTGTTTTTTCACCCAGAAGGTTCATGTGTTGTTAATTCTGTTGTAACTTCACAACATGGCGCTACATATTCACTACATATCCACTACATTTTCACGTCAAATGCAACCTGCAACGCACGCGGCAGCATTTGAATGTATATCGTTAAATAACTCCTAAACGAGGCGTTCTAGGGACAAAAAAAACTAAACTTTTGAGCCTCAAAGAAACGTTTCTCACACCTTAATTTACAGAAGGGACTCTTCTTGAAAATTCTATTACATTTTTGCTTGTACGGCGCTTCCCTATATTACCTCACCTGCTAAGAGACGTGCAGAATCTGCAGGTCAATGTGAATTAGAGGGACAAAGAGCGGCAGAGACAGAGATAGACAGGGGACAGGGTGAGGGAGTGAGTGAGAGACAATGAGAAATGGAGATGGGAGGGGAAAGAGGGAGATGAAGGGCAGACCGGGTTTTCCTAGTTTACTATATTATATATATATATATATATATATATATATATATATATATATATATATATATATATAGTAAACCACGTTTTCGTTACCAGAGCCCGGCAATAAGGGTTTTTGTGACGACAATTGCGCGTTTTCCCGCGCCTACTAAAATACTTTCTCTTCTTACGTACATAAGGGCAAAAAATTACGACAGGGCTCATCATTCTCAACTCTCGGAAGTAACGAGTTCGTTTCCTATATTTTTTTAGCTAAAATGCTGCGGATTTAACAGCTCGGACGACTACTACGATATTGCTGTCCCGTTGAGCTGTTGTGACAATTACAATTGCTCGATCGCTATGAGCTACTACAAGAAGGGTTGCAGAAGTGCATTGGAAAGTTTCACTACAACTCAAGGAAACATAATAAGTGAGTGTCTTTAACTTTTGCAGGACTCGAGGTACGTTGATGGGAGTCTTTAAGTTCCAATGGAATCTGAGAAACCAAAGATTGGTATTGTTGATTGAAAGAAAAACTGCACAATTAAATTTCATGACATTATGATGATGTCAGTGAATCAAACAATTGTAATAACGAGAATTAATTCTAACTGATGTTAATATTGGTGATTATTCACCCTTTGACATTCGTGTTGTATAAAAACATAGTTCTCAAATATTGAAAAGATTGAAAAATTTCAGTATCAGACTTCCCTATTGAAACAATTACATGTGATACTATATTACCAATTGCAATGTTATTCTTACTAAAATACTATCATTGTTACCTTTGTTGTTGTTGTTGTTGTTGTTGTTGATATAATGTATCTTTATGAATGTTCTTCTTGTTTATTCTTACAGATTTCTGGTTTTATCTATTTGCTCTTTTGTTGCCGACTCATGATGCTGGAGAAATCCCGTTCGACTCACACTTTGCTCCTAGAAGAAAGTTCAGATGAGGAGACAAAAGGTTATCCATGAGTGTGCCTTAAGTTCATTTCTAGTCGGTAATTTCTTCGCCCATTTTATCAGTACAGAAAGGCAGACATCGTCGGTATGGAAAAAGTGACGCATCAGGCTGGATGTATTCTGTACAGAAAATCAGTGGCGTAACTAAGAAAATGGCGTCCAGGAGAAAAGCTTTCCCCATTGCGACCCCCCAATATGGGTAAAAGAGAATCATGTAGGTTTCGTAATTCTTAAGACCAATTTCGTATCATTGTATAGGAAATAAATAATTAAAAAATTACACCCAACACCATTTTATTATATAATAGGAATTGCAAATATTCTTGCTCCCAAATTTACAACTTATTTCCTTCTTTTGAACATTAAACTTCGGTGTTTGGTATATAATACCAAACACCGATGTTTGTGAAAATCAAGAAGGAGACATACTATAATAATGAAATTTATTCCACAGATTAGGAATATCACAATATACAATGATTAGAATTACATAACTGTACCTGCATTTTGACCTTGAGTATTTGGTGCGGTTTGAAGCCGGCACGCGCTGCCATCAGAGCCTCTAGGCCTCGTGACATGGATTCAGAGAGCCTTGATATGCTGCTGGGGAACACACCTCCACGCGGTTTTTATGCGTGACCACAAAGCATCGACAGGCTGCAGGAGGATCAGATCGAAGAACTTGCTCACTCTATTGTGCGATGCAAGAATGCCCATTATAAACTAAAGATTTTACTCCACGTCCAGGAACTGTGTTATTGGAAAGGGTTGGCCCAATATGTATATCGCGTGATTGGTAGATGTCAAACCTGTCTGACATCGAAGCAACCCAATAGAAAGTATACGGGAGTAATGCACGCTATCATACCCCACCGCAGAAATGAATTGCTAGCAATCGATATTTTTGCCACTCTACCGCAAACAAGAAATGGAAACAAGTACATCTTAGTTACCACCGTCGTATTTGCTAAGTTTACAAGGTTGTACCCTCTTAACAAAATCAATAGCCCTAATTGTCAATGGCAGTTAGACAAGCACTTTCAAATCGCCGGAAATTGCGAAACGTTATGCAGTTTACTAGCGTGACACCTTACGGTAAAAGGGCATCACTCCATGGTACTCCAGCGCTCGACACCCTCAATCAAACCCCTTCGAGAGAATTCTCAAGATGGTTTAGAATATATTGTTTTCAACGGCATGATGAATGGAACCTACTTATCCTTCATGTCAACAAGTGGATAAACAGTGTACATCGCGACAGTATAGGAGCAAACCTTGGGAAGTGCATTCCGGTAGGAAACCGCCTCATGCCTGGGGGGAAGACCTTAGCCACATTCCGAGAGAAAAACATGCATTACAGTTTCGAGAGCAATGACTTTAGCAGTTGACGCGCCCGGAATCACTGAGAACCAACCAACCAAACGATGGAATTAGTAATGTAAATTGAATGCGATTGCAAGAATGAGATTGCGATTGTCGTTCATTTGTTTAACGACGATCTGCAACTGTTGACGCTCTCCCCTACGCCCCCACGGCGCAGGGGGGTGCAAGGTTATGCGATGTCAAATTTTCGCAAGGGAGAAAGTAAGTAAACAGCAGTAATAATTTAGAATGTGTATGTAAATATGTGAATAGTTATGCTGTTTCATGAATGGTGCAAGTTCAACATTAAATATTTCTTTCACCAAGAAACCTGTTATTCAACTACTCACTCCCTAGCTGCCAGAACTGTGTTTGCCTTACTGCCCACCCCGTTGTTTCGAGTCCGCTAAACACTAGATTGTTGGCTGACCCCTATTAAAAAGTAAGCCATTCAAAAAAAGTGTAAATAAGGAGTAACGTACAGTGCAAAGTATAAAAAAATGCAAATATTCTTTATCTATAAAATAACATTTTTCACTAATCACACATTCAATTGTTTGCAATCATTTTCATCGTATGGAATCACAATGTTTGAAGTCTGGCGTACGTTCCATGGTAGAAATTCAGCAATTATCACCGTGGGTCGTCCGTTATAACCTGAAACACAAAATAATATTTTTAACAACTTTGTTTTTTGTAATATTTTAATGTCATGCCAATATTCATATTTTCAAAATAAATTGGTCATTAGATTTTCGAGAATAAAAAATCCATAGTTCACACGTTTTTCATGTAAACACATTAATGGCGCCTGAAAGAAACATATGACTAAAAGGTATCTCTGACAAAAGATTACTGAAAAATGGTGTTTTTATTAGTACATTGAACATTATCCCTCAAAAAATTTAAAGAACAAAGTTTGGAGCCGATTATGAGATATTCTTATTTCTGATATTTTTAATATTGCACATATTTCACGCAATATTGCGGGAAAAACTACTATTTTTTAAAAAAAATGTACGTGACCTTCATAAAATAACTAATTATGGAGAAAAAAATTTCATTTGAAGGAAAAGTCTTTACTCTTGTAGTTCTTGAAAAGCGCCAAAAAATTTCAAATTTTTAAAATTTTCAGAAATTCAGAGTTAACACTGAAAATCAGACGTATGCCACATTTATAAGTGTACTTCACACTACTCTTACAAGATATTTAAATAAAAAATTGGAAGCATTTTAGAGAAAATTTCGAAAATGTTCCAGGCGTTTCCTGTAAAATACTCCCGAAATATTAAGAAGGATATTTAAAATTGCAGGACTGATAGTGGAATCAGATCGATCGGGGAATATTCATTTTGGAAAAAATCGAATAGTAGTAGTAGTGGTGGTGGTGGTGGTGGTGGTGGTGTTGGTGGTGGTAGTAGTAGTAGTTAGTGGTAGTAGTTAATGGTAGTAGTAGTAGTGGTGGTGGTGGTGGTAGTAGTAGTACAAGTAGTAGTTAGTGGAAGTAGTAGTAGTAGTAGTAGTAGTAGTTTTTTTTTTATTTTTTTTTTTAGTTTTTACGAGGGAAACTGTGAGAATCCATCATGGACACTTGGGAGGCACCGCTCTCCCGAAGTAGTGTGAGACTCCTACTCACTAAACTCACTAACCCTTTCTAATCGACGTGATTACTGCCCCGGAACCGCGTTAGCATTACTTCAGGCAGTGTCGATTCTAATTGCCCTTCCGGGCTTCTCTTTCAATTTAGTTTCGCCTCGAGTTTATTAACTCGTCACTGTCACTATTTTTGCGTCTCAGAATGCACTCCGCAAAGGCTGCTACTGCACACCAGATTGGGAGTTGCGCAGCATCAAAGTGATGATGTTTCCTGGTGTTATTTGCTCTGCGCCTAATTCGTTGCCGAGACGAATTATTTCTTCCTCCCATCTTTCGCACATGAAGAAAGTGTGTTGTGCGTCATCTTCATTATTGCAGTAGAGACATTTAGGGCTGCTGACTTTCTGGATTCTGTGTAGGTACTTTCTGAAACATCCATGGCCGCTCAGAAGCTGAGTAAGGCAATAGGTAACCTCCTCATGCTCGCGGTTTAGCCATGTGTCCAGTCGGGGGATCAGTCCTTTTCGTCCATTTTCCATAATTCCCATCTTCCCATCTTTGCTGCCATTTCTCGAGAAGTACTTGGCGAGCTACCTTCTTTGCTTCGCCCCTGCCGTTAACTATTTGGTTGCGCCAGATGTCTTGGCGTTCTTGAGCGAGATCTATTGGGGGAGTGCCCGCTATCACTAATACCGCTGCTTCAGACACTGTGCGGTATGCACACGAGACCCTCAGTGCTCCACGTCTTTGCACCAGCCGCCATTCGTTTGCGGTACTTCTCTATTTCTAGAGCTTTGGCCCATATTTCTGCCTCCGTAAAGTAAAATTGATGTCATTACTGACATAAGGAGGCGCCGCTTACTACATTTTGGCCCGTTAGTATTTGCCATCAATCGGCTTAGTGCTTTTGTGGCTTCTGCGGCCTTGTCTGCTGCTCTCTGTATATGAGGCCAGTAGCTCAACTTCGTGTCAAGTATGACCCCCAGATACTTTCACACTTGATGCAGTTTGAATATCTGTTTCTCCGACCCTGAGTGTGACACTCGTCTGTATACGTTTCCTTGTAAAAACAACGATTTGGGTCTTTGCTTCTGCAAGTGACAGGGAGTGCTCGTTCATCCATCTTTTTACGCGTCGCATTGCTTCATTTAGGTGACGTTGTGCTTCCTCTACGGTATGCGCTGTAATGAGCACACCCACATCATCAGCGTATGCAACGAGCTCCGTATCTCTGGGCATTTCCAATCTCAGAAGGTCGTCGTACGTGACATTCCATAGATATGGTCCTAGGATCGAACCTTGTGCAGCGCCTCCTGACAGTGCTTTGGTTCTTTGGCCTTGGTCTGTATCGTATAGGAGTGTGCGATCCTTTAAATAATTTTTCATGACACTCATCAAGTATACTGGTAGCTTAAATCTTCTCTCGAGAGCATTGAGCATGTCACTCCATCTGGCAGAGTTGAATGCGTTCTTGACATCTAAAATAGCAAGTAGCGTGAGCTTCCGGGAGTGGTGATTTACGGACTGGGCCCTCTCTATTGTGTCGACTACCGATGCAATTGCGTGGATAGTGGAGTGCCCTTTTCGGAATCCGTGTTGTCGTTGGGACAGCCCCCCTGCTTCTTCTATTGCTTTCAGTAGTCGAGGTTGTAGCAGCTTCTCGAATAACTTTCCAGCCGTATCTAACATGCACAATGGTCTATATGATGACGGCGAGTTTCTTTCTCCTTTTGCCTTGTTGATGAGGGTCAACCTAGCAATCTTCCATCGTGTGCTGAAGACGCCGTGTTTCAGGCAGTCGTTGTACATATCTAGCATCAAGCCAGGACAAGCTTTGTGCGCTGCTTTCAGCGCTTCTGCTGGTATGCTGTCAGGACCTGGTGCTTTTCTGTTTTAAGCGATTCAACCGCCTGTGAAAGCTCGCTTTCGGTAAAGAGCGGGATATCGCTGGGTGGTACTGTTATCTTGTTGTCAAATATTTTTGGGTGAGTGGGGAACAGTGCATTCACCACATCCTCCATTGTCGTCGTGTCCATAGCGATGTTAGTCAGGCATCCGAATTTTTTCATAACGATTTTATAGCCGAGGCCCCAAGGATCGTTGTCTATTTCCTTTATTGTACACTACCATTTACAAATCTTGCTTTTTTTAATCGCTTTCTGAAGTGTTTTCTTAGCAATGCGGTGGTCAGCGGAGAGCCTTTCAGCATCCTCCCTTCCCCTTGCTCTTTGGGCCCTACGCCTTAACTTAGGCATTGTTTTCTTAAGCCTGCAATCTCATCGTTCCACCAGTA
Organism: Acheta domesticus; assembly: GCA_031308135.1. Lineage (NCBI taxonomy): Eukaryota > Metazoa > Arthropoda > Insecta > Orthoptera > Gryllidae > Acheta > Acheta domesticus. Next base: position 11,772 of record JAHLJT010006164.1, read on the forward strand.
GGCAGGCGCCCTGTTATTCTATGGTTTCTTCCGGGGCATCGCCGCCTTACATGCGCGCTCAATGAGCTTCATGGTGGAATTAACTCTGTTCTCAGCGTTTTGCGTTCCTTCCCGCCCGTGGTATTTATTGGCTACCACTTCGGCTCCACTAGTCATAATCTCGGTGAACCTATCTTCATCTAGTTTCGCCACATTCCATAGTAGTAGTAGTAGTAGTAGTGGTGGTGGTGGTAGTAGTATTAGTGGTAGCAGTGGTAGTAGTTAGTGGTGATAGTAGTAGTAGTGGTGGTGGGGGTGGTAGTAGTTAGTGGTAGTAGCAGCATTTAGTAGTAGTAGTGTAGGAGCTAGTGTTGTTCACAGACGGACGGACAGCAGATGGACGGACCTTTAAAAAACACGTTTTCTTTATTGGGGGGCTTCAAAACGTGTATTTCCGTTGAACTCCATAGGTGCCGTAGCTTCTCCGCATTGATGTGTTTGGTCGTAATGTGAACTTTATGTACGTACTCGGTAGGAGCCAGGAGTGAAGAGGTGCCCCAGAATGTGCATGAGGAACGTGTCACACTCTCGAGCGGGTTGCAGCAGCAACAGCTGTTTCCACAGCTGCCGTAGCTTCTCCGCAGGGACTTCGTGCATGTGATGGTACACACAGGGATGATCAACCAGTTTTCCCGTCGTTCTGTGTCTCCAGATTCGAGATGTGTGCACCTGCGTGTAACAATATTGTTTCAAGTCTGGATCAATTTTTTATCTTTACCTCCTACGAATAAGTGGTTACTTATTCCTGAATCATTTGGGAAAAGGCACTCTCTATAAATCCGAATATCTTACTTAAGGGACTCTCATTATAAGAAACGACTATGAATTCGGTTCTTAAAATGTTTACAGGGAGGGTGTAGTTCACATTGCTGATGTACTGTCATCTCTTGTGCAATACCTGTCACTATATTTGCTTAGTATTAGCTACATTCCCTTAGCAAGTGTAAAAAGATGTATTGGTGTACATGTTCGCTAATGTTTCTGATTTGATAATAATATTCATGTTAGAAAAATGAAGTATATATTATTTTTCTTGATATATAGTGGATGCAATTTCTATTACGTCCACTATATTTCCGATGCCGAGAAAACAAACCTTGACAATGCGATGGGATCCCAGATGCAGCAAAGTATCGAGAATCATACACGCTGATGATATAAACATGCTAGTTATTTAAAATATTAACAGGGAGTGAGTTGTTTAGATTGCTGATATACATTTATAATTTGTTTAATATCTGTGACTGAGTATATTTGTTTGTTGATAAGTCACATTCCATTTGCAGGTAAGATTTATTGGTGGACGTGTTGGCTAAGTTGCTGAAATGCTAAGTACTTTTATCTACAGAATGTTATGTATCGATGAATTTCGTTCTGTAATTATTAATACACACAGTGCAATTTCATATACATTCTAAATAATTTAAAATATTCACAGGGAGGATGTTGTTCAAAACGCTGTTGTACACTCATCGCTTGTGCAATATCTGACTATATTTGCTTAGTATTAGGACAGAATAACCAGTATGTTCACTTGGCGTTGCCAAAATCTGATTTTGGGCCAAGTAGACCTCCGCCATGTTCTTGGTTGTCAGCCAATAGAATTTCAGCAGATACATTTGGAGGTATATACTGTTATAGGTTATCACAAAGATGAATTAATGCTGCTTGTGAAAAAAATAATATTGAGTGCAAACATGAACGGTCGTAACAATGGTTCGGAAAATGAACACAGAGTGCGAGTAATAATTAAAAATATTAAAAGAAAATATCATTCAAGTGATGGGGGGGCAGAAAGAAGGAAAAGGTTAATGATTGGATGATTAGGAAAGGACCCGTGAGTAAATCCGTGGGTAAATAATTTACGAAAAATTACAAGGAACCAAGGAATAAACAATTCCAGCCGTGAAAGGGTAAGGATCAATCACGATAGGAGCGTGTGCGAGGTATTAAAATGACCTGCGCACTGTAGGGGGAAGACGAAAAAACGCATTTTGGGCATTTTTAGAGCAGGAAGACAATAGCTGAATAGCGCGTAAGAAAACAATGTACACAGAACGATCTCGGTTTGTCCGGGGGGACGCCGCGTACCAGGGCTGAGTAGCCGACGTTTCGACCATCATTTCGCGGTATTCTTCAGGGCTGGTCTGCCAAAAGGTCTGGTCTGAAGAAGACCGCGAAATGATGGTCGAAACGTCGGCTACTCAGCCTGGTACGCGGCGTCACCGGACAACCGAGATCGCAACTCTGGCCGCGGAAGTCTAAGGACTTCATATAATGTACACAGAAGGGTTTCTGGCGTGGCATTGGAGGGATGATGCGCCGATGTTAGATTGAATTCGTGATTGTTTTTTGTAACGCCGTAATGTCGAACGCGGACGACAGTGGAAAAAGGTCAATGTTTTTTTGGTTTTTCCTGTACAAAGGGTAAGTAGTTTGATAAAATCTTGGACAGTAAATTAGAAGCGAATTGTGTGTTTGGAACAAACGGACACCATGTGGATGGAGCCCGTGGAATGGTAATGGGATGTGGCAATAACCGCGGTCAAGAAGGCCGAGACTAAGCAACAGGGAAGTATATTGTAACGGTATATGCAAAAAATCTTCTTACTTTTTTACTAATTTACACCAAATAGCATGGCACGTCTTATTATGGACGTCACTGTAACCCAGTGCTTCCAAAATCTCTACTACAAATTTTGCAATAACACCTTCTAAGTGCTGCCTCCTTCCCACACGCGTACTTTCGCCCCAAAATATGACGTTACAGAAAATTTGTATCAAGCGGTTCATGGCCTGTTCCATACGGAAAACCCATAAACTGTAATTCAACGTTGCAGGACAGCTAGGTTCCTAACTACAAAACAATGAAAACACATTTATGTGAGAGAGCAAAAAATTCGGTTGGCAGTCTTGATTACCTACATTTAATTTTTGAAAAATATATCTTCAACAACTTATCATCAACATGCAGTACACAAAAAAATCATAACACACACAAATCACAACCAACCTGTAAACACAACAAAATAACACCACTCAAAACACAATAAATAATAATAACCATTTTTTACTAGGAATTCCTTTCTCTATTAAATAAGTACGTACTTTCTCAAGTTCGCCTTAATATCTTTTATAATTCTATCATACCAATGAAATTTTGCCAATTATTTAGACATTATGTACGACATTTAAAAGATCTTTGATTTTACTGCAAAAATTTAACATCTGAATAATTTATGGGTGTCCATTACTAATTATTACTGACACTCTTGGTCTTGTACAAATTTTATACTGAAACAATAAAACCGTGTGCACTTCCATTGTATTCGTTGCCATCTACTTGATATTTGAGGTAACACTATACCTCCTGCGCTCCAACCGTCTTCTCCATCACGCGTCTTCGCTGCCAAAACATGCGTGCTATCACACGCTTCCCGTAGACGCTGATTTGCTCGCGAACAACTGTCTTTCAATGTCTTCGGTTTCTATTCACCTCAAATTCACTACTATTCCTTTCAAAATCCAAATTTCTGAAAACGAAATGTTTTCAACGTAAAAATATCAATATTGTTTCTATTCAGAAGTGAGTATTGTTATTTTTAAAAATAGCTTTTATCAACAATATTTATCCAGTTTTGTTAGCAGGCCCGAGAAGGTTTTTGCTGTCCAAAAATCTCCGATTTTCGACACACGATTGCAAGACTTTACTACGTTTTAAAGCGAGAAAATAAAAAATAAGGTGACCGAGCCAGAGTGAAAGAGAGAGAGAGAGAGATGGGTCAATTCAGTCCATAGTCTTTTCAGCCTAATGAAAGAGAGAGAGTGAGATGATCCATTCAAACAAAAGAAAGAAAGAGAGATGATCCATTCAGACGAAAGAAAGAAAGAGAGATGATCCATTCAGTCCAAGGTTCTTTCAGCCTAATGGAAGAGGGAGAGATGATCCTTTCAGTCCAAGATCCTTCCATCTAATGGAAGAGAGAAAGATGATCCATTCAGTCCAAGTCCTTCCAGCCTAATGAGAGGAAGAGAGAGAGAGAGAGAGAGAGAGAGAGAGAGAGAGAGAGATGATCCTTTCAGCCTAATGAAAGAGAGAGATGATCCTTTCAGCCTAATGAAAGAGAGAGAGATGATCCATTCAGACGAAAGAAAGAGAGAGAGAGATGATGCATTCAGAACAAAGAAAGAGAGAGAGAGATGATCCATTCAGTCCAAGGTCCTTTCAGCGTAATGAAAGAGAAGGCGCTCACCAGGGGGATGGCGAGTCGGCCGCCGCCCAGGACGCCCGAGAGGAAGATGTCTTCGAGGGGGATGAGGGGCGTGTCCATGGCCTCGCGCAGGAGCAGCTCCACCGCCGACCCGGCCATCACGTACGCGCACCCGGACATGGCGGCGGGGAACACTTCCTCGGGGAACAGCCAGCGCGGGGTGTACCTTTCCCAGGCGCGATTGACCAGCTTTCGGATTTCACATTTTTACTTTCCCGTATACGTACGTGTCCACGGAGTGATATACGTAGTATAGGGAAAGTTATGTAATGCTGCGCGAAAGAATGGCCAACTTTCGCCAGAAAAAATTTTGTTGCCGGGCGCTGATAACGAAAAAGTGGATAAAACCAGTTGCTAAATTGAGAAAAAATCCCCTAACACGTTGTGTAGCCAGAACTTCTCTTTTGTGGGTCCTTGATACCGAAAAACCATTGAAAGGAAAACGTCCGTCTGTCTGTCCGACTGTCTGTCTGTCCGTCTGTCTGTTTGTCTGTCCGTCTGTCTGCCATCTGTCCGTCCGTCTGTCTGTCCGTTGGTCTGTGAACACTGCTAGCGCATAAACCATAAGTACGATTTCTTCCAAAGTGGAGATTCTCCGGTCGATCTGGTTCCAGTTGAAGCTTTGAGATTTTGAAAAAAGGTTCTGTAAAATTTGGGGGTACTTTACATGAAGCCCCCCGAAAAGTTTCAAAATTTTCTCAAAAACAGCTCCAAATTTTAACACTAGCTGTGATTTGGGAGGTGGGCATTTATGGAATATACATTTTTATTTTAGAAGCGTCACCTAACGAAATACAAGAACGACAGTCAATGCTAATAGATTTTACTAAAGCGTTGGTGTCGATTCACGATAGATGACGGTCGGGAAGCGGTTACAGCGAATAGCAAAATTACTAACAAAAATTTAGTAAACAAATGGAAACGAAGGTGAGAGCCATGATTTTGTCACAAGATACTTGGGCGCCGTTGTGAGCATCTCAGAAGATTGTTACCGTCTCCAGCACAAGTAAAGTTAGCTTCTGGTTTTAAACGTTCGGCAGATAGAACATTTAGTTGTCGTGAACGAACGTTACCATTAATTTTCTACTTTATTTGTAGACCTAATTTTTAAGAACTGGTTTCATTCAGAAGAAGAATCTCTCTTCTATATTGTAGTTGCAAACGGACGCGGAAACATCATCTGCAAACGTTTGTGAGCTGGGCCGCCTCGTAGTCTGTTACACCGACATGTCGCGATCTTCTAATTGGCCGGTCACCTCACCCATCACAGCCTGGCCAATCCACTGTACAAACCGGCGCGCCCAAATCCTGGCGCACTACAGCTCTGAAGAAGATCGTGACAAGGCGGTCAAAATCTCGGTCCCTCAGCCTGCGACGCGGCGTCACCCGGACAGCGTAGATCATGACTGTGGCCGCGGAAGCCTACGATATCTTCTGTAAACTTTTGTAATTTTCGGGAATACAAAGAGCATTTAGAGAAAATCTCACATGGTACGTTTTCATAGCCGTACCGTTTTAAAAGCGAACTGTCGCAGCCTGCAACTCACCAATTGGACCTCAGGTCGCGTTTGGGCGAGAGTTCGTAGTGTATGAAGCCGAAGATGAGCGGCGAAGCGTCTTGAGCGCCGACGTGAGCGGCCCCGCCCCCTCGCCGCCCTCGCGCCTGCGCCACCCAGCGCGGCAGCGCGCGCACCAGGCCGCGCGTGTTGATGAGCATGTCGTCGTCCGTCTTGAGCACGAACGCCGCCGCCGGGCACTCGCGCACCGCCCACTTGAGCAGGAACAGCGTCTTCAGCGTCAGGTTGCGGTACGCGTCCGTGAAGTCCTCCACCAGCAGGTCGCCGTGCCGCTGCGCCTCCGCCGCCACCTCTGCCTGCGGCAAGCACACGTCGCTCTCCTGCGACGGCGCGGCGCGGCGCGGGCGCGGCGCTTGCAATTCGCGAGCGGTGCTGACCGAGGGCTGGGTGGCCGGCTCCGGGCCGCGGCCCAGCACGAAGACGAGGCGCGCGTCCTCGCTGCGGCCGCCCCACGTCTCGCGGATGGCCTGGCGGCGCTCGCCGTGCGCGGGGCGCCGACGTCACCAGCATGAGCAGGCGCGGCGGGGGCGGGGCCGGCGGCGGGGCCGAAGGCGTCAGTGTGTGTGTGTCAGTGTGTGTCTGTGTGTGTGTCTGTGCGTGTGTCTGTGTGTGTATCTGTGGGTGTGTTTGTGTGTGTCTGTCTGTGTGTGTGTCTGGGTGTCTGTCTGTGTGTGTCTGTGTCTTTTTTTCTTTCGAGGGTAGGTGGAAATCTTCAAAAGTCACCATATGGCCCGTACCACATGATAGTGTGAGATTTTTACCCACTAAAACCACCTCCCTTGTCCTCCATCCTCCCCGCGGAACCGCCGTTAGACCGCATTACATCACGGGGGGTGGATCAGAGTGGCTCAGTCACTAGCCACTTCTCTTCCCCAGAACGTAGGAAGGAGGATCAGTCGACTCCCCTTCTTTCCCTTTCTATTCTCCTGAGCTCAGCTATTGTGGTCTATGCATATGCGTTCACCGCAGCCCAGTTGGTTTCTGAGGCGAGCATGCATCCGACCATTGCTTCGGGTGTCAGCGGGTCGATCCCGAGTATACTCATAACGTGCCGTCGCTGCAGATGGAATCGTGGGCACTCGAAAAACACATGCTCGGCGTCTTCGACAGCAGGTTCACATAGTGGACAGAAGGGGGGATCCTCCAACTTGAACCTGTGGAGATATGCCAGAAAGCATCCATGTCCAGACAACAGCTGAATCAGGCAGAAGTTTACTTCACCGTGTTTACGGTTGATCCACGGTGCAATGGAGGGAATCATGCGATACGTCCATCTTCCTTTAGTGGACTTGTCCCAGCGATCCTGCCATTCAAGCAGTGTTGTCGAGCAGTTTGGGTTCTCCTCTTCTTTGTGATATCGCCTCCGTCTCTCCTGCGCTAAGATATCGATCGGAGGCATCCCCGCGATGACACACACTGCATCGTTTGACACAGTGCGGAATGCACAAGCTACCCGCAATGCTGATAACCTGTACTAACCTGTACTAACCTAACCTGTACACTGACGCCATCCCTCGGACGTAGATATTTGTCGATGTGGAGTTGGCCCATACTGGGGCTCCATAGAGCAAGACTGACCTGACAACCAAGGCCAGAAACTTCCGTTTCTCCTGACAGGGCCCTATGTTGGGGATTAGCCTCGACAGTGCAGCATTAACTACTGCCGCTTTATTGCTGATCCGCAAATGTCAGACGGGCATCAATCATGATACCAAGATATTTGATTGACGGCTGGGATGTAATACGGTGGCCTCCAACTATGATCGTGATGGTTTCTCTCTTTTTCCTGCTAGTGATCAGGATAACCTCAGTCTTGTGCTCAGCTAACTGCAGCCCTGAGGACTTCAACCGCCGACTAACAATAGCGATCGCTTCGTTGCAAATGTGCACAATTTCCTCAGTATATTTTGCAACGGCTACGATAGCAATGTCGTCCGCGAAACCAATGATATTGGTGCCTTCTGGGAGGGGAAGCCGAAGGACCTCGTCATACATCATATTCCACAATAGTGGGCCCTCGGCCCACATTGTGTACCCTCGGCCCATTATCTGCATGTTAGATCAGGGCTCTATTACTCAGATACTCAGCCACAATCTTCCTCAGATACGTTGGTACCTTAAATCGATGGAGAGCTAGGTGAATATTACTCCACCTGGCCGAGTTGAATGCATTCTTAATGTCCAACGTAACGACAGCACAGTACTGTTTTGGGCCTCCCTTCCATCTACTTCCTCCAATTGCTTGTCGGGCGGTGTTAATGACAAGCTGGACGGCGTCAACTGTCGAGCGGGCTCTGCGGAAACCATACTGGTTTTCCGAAAGACCTCCTCCTTCCTCTACAGCTTTCTCCAGCCTGGTACTAATAATTCTCTCCAGAACCTTGCCAGCTGTGTCAAGCATACATAGTGGCCGGTATGACGATGGATCTTCAGGAGATTTATTCCCCTTGGGGAGGAGCACCAGACGTTGTTTTTTCCATCTTTCTGGATACACCCCTTCTCTCAAGCAAGAATAGTAGAGATCCACAAAGATGTCGGTGTGGTCGAGTATCGCAGTCTTGAGGGCAATGTTGGGAATGTTATCCGGTCCGGGAGCCTTTGTGTTGCCGATTCTTCTGATTGCGTAAAGAACTTCTTCCTGCGTGACTGGAGGAATTACTTCTACGTCAGATAATGCTGTATTAACTGTTTCTGCGGGATGGGTCGGGAATAGGGCTGTCACGATTTTGAGCAACATATTGGGGCAAATTGGAGAGCGTAGGTGCCACTGTCTCAACCTACTCATGACCGTCTTGTACGGCCTACCCCATGGGCCTTTTTCGACCTCGTCACACAGACTTTTGGCGCATATGCGTTTGCTCTTGCGGATTTCAATCTTCAACTGCCTTCGAGCGAGTTTATATTGCTCTTGCAATTGTAGAGAGATGTCTCTGCCACGAGCTCTCTGGTACTGTCTCCTGGCTCGGAGGCACTGCCGGCGTAATTGGGCAATTTCCTCATTCCACCAGTAAACTGGTGAGCGTCGAATGATTGCGCCCCGTCTAGGCATTGCCGCATCACAGGCTTTGGTTACCCATTTTATAACCTGCCCTACTTTGTCATCTGCGGTACCTGTTGGTACTATCGTCTCCAAACATAGTCGGAAAACTTCTTCGTCAAACATTTTTGCTTTCCACCCAGCTGGTTGATATTTCGGTGCAAAATTATCCTTCCGTTGATTTTTCACCTCGTACAAAAGTGCCTGGTGGTCACTATGAGTATAGTGCTCACTAACTCTCCAGAACACTCCCATTCTCAATAGGTTATCTGACATGAACGTCAGATCCACAACAGATCCCACGCCCCCTCTGCGAAAGGTGTATGTGTCTCCTATGTTGGCGAGCTCTACATTAAGAAGAGAGAGGGATGCCAGAACCGCTCGACCTCGCTCATTAGTGGACGAACTACCCCACTCGACCGCCCAGGCGTTGAAATCTCCCGCTATCACCAACGGGCTTCGTCCTCTTGCGTCATACTCTAAGCGGTCGAGGAACTGCTCAAACTCGTCCATTGTCGCATTTGGTGAGGCATAACAGCTATAGACCGTTGATTTTTACCCACACAAATCCAGCTCCGGGTCTGGTCATTACTTGCTGGAATGAGTGTTTTCCACTGGCCCAGATTGCCGCCTTGTTGTGGAGGTCAGATACCCACGCTGTATCATCACGGTTTCTATGCTGTTCGCAAATTATTGCTAAATCAGCCTCCCATTCCCTTACCGACTGTGCCAGGATATCCTGGGCAACTGTACAATGGTTGAGATTAAGTTGTAAAATTTTCATTTTCGATCCGTTATTACTTTGAGCGCTTTTTGGTATGATGGACACCTGCTGCACCCAGTAGCATGTCTGCCTTGTTTCCCGTTTTCTTCACAAAGCAAACACTTTGCGTCATTTTTACATGCCTTAGCAAGGTGACCCTCACCACCACAATTCATACACAGGTTGGACCGGTCATGTGCGCTTTTGCATGTTTTTCTGAGGTGTCCAAAATCCAAACATCTGTAACACCTCAGAGGGACCTTCTTCTCACGCATAGCGCAGTACACCCATCCTATTTTTACTTTATGGATGGCCAACAACTTGTTAGCCACCATAACAGGAAGCCACCATGACTATTGCCACCTGCGTTCCACCGTAGGCTGGTCTTAAAGATTTGACCACAGTAGCTGGGAGATCACTGGCTTCGGGAAGATTGTCCACCAGAGCCCTATGCACTTCCTCTTTAGTTGTGACCTCATCCAGGTCCTTCACCTCAATGGTCACGGTGTGAGTGAGCGCACTCACACCGGCGTTCGAACCAAACACCTTCCTTACAGAGGACTGAAAATCTGAACTTTGGCCTCCGGCAGACCGCTTCAGTTGCAGAAGGAGATCGCCGCCAGCTGTCTTCCGGATGCGCGTGACATTCTCACCCAGCTCCTTAAGCTCAGGGTCAGCTTTCATTTTTTTAAGGATGTCCGCATACGTCAGCGCGTCGTCCTTCTTCTTGATCATCAGGGCATCTGGTCTGGGTGGCCTTTTCCGCGTTTTAGAACGCTTACGTTTTCTCTTCTTACGAGTGACCACCTGCCACTCGGGCTCTTCACGTGCCACTGCAGGCTCTTCTCGTGGCTTTTCCGGAGAGGGGGCTTTTGGCCGAATTTTATCTGCGTTTTCCGCAGTCTCCCTTCTTTCCTTGGGCACCTGGGTGCTCCGGTTTCGCGGAGGATCATTTCTCGTTTTGAGTATTCCCGCAGCCACCTTCTCAGGGGATGTCTGGGTGCACTCTTCTTTCGATACAACTTTGGCGCACTGAGGATCTGGGCTGGTTGATCCTTTTTGCAGTGCTACCACCTCGTTAAAGTGCGCCTGGATAGAATACGCCAATCGCTTGATCTCACCATGAACATTATGGCGAGGCTTAACGAAGTTGAGAAGCTCGGTTATTTTCTTTTCAAGGCTACACAATGCCTGTTGCTTCGCAAGATCATCACTTGTAGCAACAGATACTACAGCAGCCAAGTGGTCCACTGCTGAAGCACTGCGGTCACTGGTTGACGACGCCTGGGAGCCCGCTTGCTCACTCCGAACAGACGCCGGTACTGGGGATCCGGGCCCCTGCACCGTAGACTGAGATCCCAGAAGACCTTCCATGCTGGTTTTTTGACTGGGGTGTCCTTCCCCGCCTGTTGGTCCGTGAGAGGTATTTTAATTGCCTCTTGACCTCTATATCTAGAGATTCCTCCCCTGTTCGCCACCCAGGGACACGTCGCTTAGGGGTTACAGGCTCCCCCGGCTTCACCCTTTACCCTGGGCCAGGGTTGTAACCAACCAGACCGTACCCCGGAATACTTTCGGGTCGCTCTAGTACGGCGGTTACATGCCATTCTGACAGAGTGTCTTGCCAGAATCCCCATCTCTCGTCTGTTGGTCGACCCGTACCGCCGAAGGGATTGGTTACCACAACCTTGGCACGGGTTACTCGACTCGACAGGGTCCAACTCTTGAAGGTGAGAGCGGAGTTGGGATGGAAAGGCTAAGAGACTCTCTTCAGCGAGTCTTGTAATCGCACCACATCCCCTTGGACCCCTGTCTTTGTGGGTCTGTGTGTGTCTGTGTGTGCGTCTGTGTGTGTGTCTGTGCGTGTGTCTTTTTTTACGAGGGTAGGTCGAAATCTTCAAAAAGACACCATGTGGCCCGTACCACATGATAGTGTGAGATTTTTACCCACTAAAACCACCTCCCTTCTCCTCCATCCTCCCCGCGGAACCACCGTTAGGCATTACATCACGGGGAGTGGATCAGAGTGGCTCAGTCACAAGCCACTTCTCTTCCCCAGATCTTAGGAAGGATCCAAGGAGTTTCAGTCGACTTCCCTTCTTTCCCTTTCAATTCTCCTGAGCTCAGCTATTGTGGTCTGCGCATATGCGCTCACCGCAGCCCAGTTGGTTTCTGAGGCGAGCATGCACCCGGCCATTGCTTCGGGTGTCAGCGGGTCGATTCCGAGTATACTCATAACGCGCCGTCGCTGCAGATGGAATCGTGGGCACTCGAAAAACACATGCTCGGCGTCTTCGACAGCAGATTCACATAGTGGACAGAAGGAGGTATCCTCCAGCTTGAACCTGTGGAGATATGCCGGAAAGCATCCATGTCCAGACAACAGCTGAGTCAGCCAGAAGTTTACTTCACCGTGTTTACGGTTGATCCACGGTGCAATGGAGGGAATCATGCGATACGTCCATCTTCCTTTAATGGACTTGTCCCAGCGATCCTGCCATTCAAGCAGTGTTGTCGAGCAGTTTGGGTTCTCCTCTTCTTTGTGATATCGCCTCCGTCTCTCCTGCGCTAAGATATGTGTGTCTGTGTCTGTAAATCTCTGTGTGTGTCTGTGCGTGTGTGTTTGTGTGTGTGTGTCTTTGTGTGTCTGTGCGTGTGTGTCTGTGTGAGTGTCTGTGTGTGTGAGTGTGTGTGCGTCTGCGTGTGTCTGTGTGTGTCTGAGCGTGTGTGGCTGTGTGTGTCTGTGTGTATGTCTGGGTGTGTGTGTCTGTGTGTCTTTGTGTGTGTCTGTGTGTGCTTGTGTGTGTCTGTGCCTGTGTGTTAATCTTTGCGTGTTTCTGTATGTGTCTGGGTTTGTCTGTGTGTGTCTGTGTGTGCGTCTGTGTATTTGTGTCTGTGTGTTTTTGTGTGTGTCTGTGTGTGTGTGTGTGCGTCGACGAAATTTCGTGATTTTGGCTTGCTCGAAAAATTGGGCAGAAAATGCACTTTTCTGCAAAATTATGCAAACTATGTGTATTCAGGAAGTAAAATATGATTTCAAACTTTAATATAGAGTTGAAAAATTCCTTTATTTACCGCATTTGGACGAGAAATGAGCCCTGAAACAAATTTTTAAAAAAATGATTGAAAGTGGTCGGTTCAGTTTTTCGCGAATTTCTGGAAAACTAACAATCTGTTTAAAAAACGGAGTGCACCAGTGAACTCGCCATGCGATTCCGGGCTGGGATATTGATTTTCAGCGAATTGGAAATTCCGTCCCAAATCTACAATTTTCGTCGATCGACGCTCTGAGTTACAGACATCTGACATTCGCCTGAGATCCGTCTGACATTCGCAATGCATGTCTTCCCTCCCGGCTAAATCTTGCCCTTACTAGTGTTGCTAACGGAGCGCCGCCTCCGACTAAAGAAGTGCAAGGCGGTTTTTTGACTTTGCTTGTTCCTCGGAGAGTTGGTTTGTGGGAAAGCAGTGTGCACAACATTACTTTTTATTGTGTTTAATACTTTTTATTGGAATGTGGCTTTGGTGTGCTGAAAGTGTTTTTGGTGACTTTTCTTGGGCCATTTGTTTTGTTTTTTAGTTTGCTGTCGTTACTTTTTTATTATTTTGGTTTGTAATATTTTATTTTTATAGTGGTATTAGGGAATGATAAATCACTGACCTGCTGTTTGAAAATGCTGCACATTATGTTTTTGTGTGAGATGCATTTTTTTGTGTGCTACTACTATTTGTTTTGAAAAATTCCGAGTATTTGGTCCTAATTTGCAAATTTTGATGCCAACTTAGCCTCTACAGATGTTGCAAATTTTATTGCTTCTTTTAATGTTTAGTTATTGTCGGCAATTTATAGTTTAATTTTTATTGTTCCCGGATGTTTACAATTGTTACACAAAGCGTATAAACATACGGTTTGTGTAATACATTTCTTAACCTGTAATTTTGATATACTGCCTAATGAAAGATTCTCTTGCATATATTGGACTTTTGAGGCTTGATAACCTTAAATGATCTCGGTGGGCCTTCTCTAGTATTGTACTAAAAATTTTGATACTTTTTATCTAAGAGTTCTGTTTACACATGCATTTTTTGAAATTTTTTTGAAGTAGCACTATATTTTTTTGAATAAATATAAGTTTCTTGATGTGCCATATTTTGAAATAAACCGAGCTGATCACAAAGCCAGTAGGTGCATCAAATAGATTTTTATTATAAATTTTCATTCTTTACAAAACAAGGAAGGATTAATTCGTGTGTGCAAATGACTTATAAGAGTAGGAAATATTAGTGTTTGTCAAAATTTTTATAATGAAATGGAAGAGTTTCTCTATGCTGTCATGCTTGATGGCATAATTTGGTTACTTTCCATTACATGCATTTCCACTTGTGTGCCCAAAAGTGAGAGCATGTTACTTACCCAATTCTGGGGGCCAGGGGTTTTTAAGAGGTCTTCCCCCTTGTGCTGCTTTTTGGGTGTGGAGATGGATGAATATAAGTACTCAGTACAAAAAAAGTTGAGGCTCACCTTGTATTTTTAACAGAATGTAGGAAAGAAGGAATTATACCAAATTTTGTGAATCAAACTAAAAAGCGTAAGATTAAATTTAACTCATTGAAAATATGTAAGTCTAGTGAAAGGTATATAACAAATGGGAGGAAAAATTACTTAATTTAAGTATTACTGATAAGTTTTGCCAGATGAAAAAATTACAAGTAGATCTTAAGAACATTGAGATTTACTTAGATTTCTTTCATTCAGAACATGTTATGGAAATATTTTATTCCACACAACGTCTAAGACTTAATTCCTTGTTAAGGCATAATTTGGATAAATATAAAATGATTCTAAAATTTTGTGAACAACAGGTTGATTATAATTATGGCGACATGAAAAATAATTTATAAATGTTTTTATAATCTTACAGATATTCTTCTTCTTCTCCTTCAGGTATGTAGGCACTGCCCGTTATGCCTCCATACCCTTCTGGTCATCCCTTCTCTTCTTCGGGCGGCCAGGATTTCTTCTTCCTTGTGGGCAGTAATGTAGAATTCTTTTCGCAGGCTTGTATCCTTTCAATGTGTCGTGTCTAAGAATTTCAGTAATAGTTCATTTTCTCTTGAAAATTACGTACTCCAAGTTCTTTACGAAATTTCAAATTCCTTTTCTTGTCAGTTTATACCCAGCTACTGATCTCAGAAATCTCATTTCAGCACTTTGTGGTCTTCTGCTATCTTTTTTTTTTTGTGCTATTTTCTTACAGATATTCCATACCGAAATATGTGGTTGAAACTGTTAAGCTAGGTCTCAGCTTCAGTTTTCCTTTGCTAAAAAGAGATATGAAAGATGTTGTTTTTCAATACATTAAGGACTTTGAAGCTAATTTATATAAAATTTCTGAGACTTTCCAGAATAATATATGTTGTTCAGTAATTAATAAATTATCAAAAGTAGTTACTAAGTTTTAACAAACATTATCAAACAATATTGAAGAATTTGAAGTTAACTGAATTGTTTTTGAAACACAATCCTTGTATAAAAGTAATAAAATGTGATAAAAGTAGTGCTTTTGTAGCCATACATAAGGATGAGTACATAACTGGTTGAGGACAATTTTAGGAATGAAGAGAATTTTGAAAAATTAAGATGTCGTTCTACTAATAAATATTTGGGTGAGGTTCAAGAAATTATAAAAAGCTTTTGGAATAAAGGATATATTTCCAAGTCAGATTATTATTGGATTTATCCAACAACTTCCAATATTGCTTATGCTTATGGCTTAATTAAAATTCACAAAGAAAATCATCCTACCAGGCCTGTTTCATCGCTGGACATTCCTGTTTATCTTATGTAAATTCTTGAATGGGCTTTTCACACCTTTATTAAATAAAGATTATGTGTATTTGATTCAGTATGGCTTGGAATTAATTGAAAAATATAATGTCTTATAATGTCTTTTCTTAAAGAATTTTTGTTAGTGCATAATTTAATTGAATGTACTCCTGTGGATGAGATTCTGTTAGTTCTAAGAGTAATAATAAATATTTTTGTTCCATTGTTAACAACCAAATATATAAATAGATAGAAGGTTCCCGTATAGGAGGACCTTTTGAGTTCTCTTGTAGCTTGAGTGGTTGTGTGGAAACTAAAAACTGAAGTACTTGAAAACAATGATTATGTGTTATATGTTAGATATGTTGAAGATACGCTTTTAATAGTCTCAGACCATCAAATTGACTTTTTTAAATAAATTTAATGCTTCTAATGTGAATATTAAGTTCACATTAGAACAAGAAGTAAATAAACATCTGCATGTTTTAGATTTAACATTAATAAGAACAGATTTTGAGATCAAATCTAATTGGTTTACAAAGGGAATATTTTCAGGTCTCATGTTACGTTTTAAGTCAAAGCATCCAATTGGGATTAAGAAATCAATTGTATACAATCTTGTTAATTGGGCAGTGAAATTGTCAGCTCCGCTATTTCATAGCCAAAATTTAGAGAAATTAAAAAATATTCTTAATAATGATTATCCTTCACACTTTACTGATAGATTGATAAAAAGGAGAATGTGAATTATTAGAAATAAAATGAATAATAGCATTGTTTCAGAACAGCAGAATATGAGTAATGAGGTAAATGACAAATTTTTCTGCCTTCCTTTTTTTATATCTATTATCTTCACAATGAATTCAAAGTTTGAGACCAAATTTGGCTTCAATGTAGTGAATAAAATAATTAATCAAAGAAATGTAATAAATCTTAAAGATATTAAACAAAAAGAGGAACAACAAGGAGTTGTATATAAGATTGAATGTGTAGATTGTCCAGAAGCATATGTAGGACAAACTAAGAGAAAATTGAAGTTGAGTTTAACTGAACGTAAAAGAAATATTAATGAGAGTACAAATAAGCAATATTCACTGACCATTCACCAAATGAATATTGAAGTAGATTTTAAGAATGTGAACATTTTATACAAAGAGAACAGAAGGTATCTGAGATTGGTATTGGACACTTTATTTATAAAATCTACCAAATTATACTAATTGTTGCAACTCACAAATTGAATCAAACAACTTCACTAGACTGTACGATAGTGTGTTGAGTAATTTTAAGGAATGAAATTGTTAATGGTTAGTTTTTTTTTATATATACATAATTTATTTTTGACATTTTGAATTGTCAATTCTTGGATTAGATGTTCTTTCTTTCCTCATTTCACTCTTCTTCTATTTGATTCTTAGCATCATAGCAGTTTTGTTATAAGTAGCATACATGAGCAAAAGTCTTGATTTAAAATTTTAAAATGAAACATTTATAATGAGTTGATTTAAAATTTTGAAAGACTTTATTTGTCAAAGAAATGTTTGTTGTTTTAAAATGTAATTCTTATGTAGTACTTATTATGCATTAAGGTGAGTGTAAGGACGTTTTTTGTATTGAGTAATGTTTTTATGTGGTTTAACAGAATATAATTTAATTAATGAATGTATTATATTTTAGCCTAATGATGAGGCAAATGTGAGCCATGAAATGTTGCAATTTACAAACTAAAATATTAGTGTAATAAATGCAATAAAAAATGTTTTGAAAATGTGTTCATCGAAGATATAGCCAAGGAACATCCTCATTACCCAATTCTTTTCTTGAGGCAATAACACTATGATTTTTTTAAAAAAACATACCTCTTTGTTTGATGTTGATTGTGAAGGTTTGCCATTTCATACAGAACTGGCATTATTAGTATTTGGTATGAACAATTTTTAACAATATTTGAGATATATCCAGCTAGTATTATCTTATCTCCATGAAGTTTCACCCATGAATTTGGTTTTTGAATTTTTGATTAATTTAGTCAGTTTGATTTAATTAGTTTGATTAATTTTTCCAGATGACATTTGTGGAGACAGCATTTGTGGAGTGTGTAGAATTTGGAGTTTTGATTTTGTCCTTAGGTGAGGATTAACTGAGGAGGATGAGCAACAATGTGACATAACTCATTGTTGATAATTTTGTTTTCAATGTATTGTCTTAAGT
>JAHLJT010006166.1:0-22833 GCA_031308135.1 Acheta domesticus
CACTCATGATATGTTCAACCAAATGACACTCAAATCACGATTTCAGACACTAGCAATGGAACGTTATTCATTAGTAATTCGAACTCTGCAACGGTTGCGGCACTCCGTACCGCACGTGCTTTGTCATGTAAGTATAACATTTGCGTATTTTATCCATTAGAATTCTTACTTTGCCATATTGCTGTTTTGCTGTTTTGTTATTGAGCTTTATGACAGATTTTGAAGTACTAACTACTAATTCAAATTTAAATGCGTAGTTTCCGAAGAAACATTAGAACGCACATTTGCACCGAATTCATTCCCCGACATGTAACACATGCCAAGACACGGAGGGAAGAGTGATAGATCAGACTCATATTAATATTATAATTTCGTTTTGTATTTAGTTATTATGAAACAAAATGTTTAAAAACAAAAATAAAGAATATTTTTTTCATATTCCCTATACTGCGATTTTTCTAGGAAGAGCTCTCAAGATAACTCAAATCCCATCTTCGCGATGGAATATGTCACGGCATTTCGCGTCTTTTCTCGGTCTTGCCGGTAGAAGTCGCATGATCGCAAGCACTGCTTCATACGGTCGCGATCGTGCGAAATCTAGCGGAACGACTGTGAATGATACGAAATGCCGTGACATATTCCATCGCGAAGATGGGATTTGAGTTATCTTGAGAGCTCTTCCTACAAAAATCGCAGTATAACAAAATCAATAACTATGGACGCGAAATCGAAGTTGATAAATGCGGTACGGAGTGCCGCACGCGCCTGCTGGCGGGAAATGATGGGACGCGCCCGCCGGAGGGTTTAAGAGAATTTCACTTAAGGGAACCGGATTGTACTGACCTGTACTTCCATTACTACACTTATTACAAGAATTCTACAATTGCTTCACAAGTCACCATGAACAATTGAATCGGTGATTTGAAACGTGAAATAAGTCCTTGTTCCGTAGTTTTGAGAAAACAAACTACATAACATCCACAGTTGGCACCTGGGACAGTAATGTTCTACATCAAAGTTGTAGAACTAATCATTACTGATTGCTAAGCGTACACAGTAACTTGTATTTCTATGATGTACAGAACCGGTTTTATACCTTTGACTTTTTTCACTTATAAAATAATTATGAAATATTTAAAAATATTTTTATTTATTTGTTTATTTTTGGATTTATAAAACATTAAATTATACAATAAATCTATAATTAGGTGGATTAACACGTTATGCTTTATGGACATGAAAAATACTAAATTAATAAAATCAGCATCTACTCATCATCAATTTCCACTTCAGTCAGTGGCTATTACAGAAGCATTTTTTTTACTGCAGACACTTAGTCGCCATTACCAATTTCCAATGCGTGCAGAAACTGAAAGAAAACTATGCAGCTTCTATCTGTGTGAGATGTCAGTAATTTTTTAAATACCCAGAAACTCGAAAAAATCGAAAATCAATGAAAGAAGTTCATTGAGTGAAAAATGTAAATATTCGATTGTTGTTCGTCTGTACTGCATGTTTGTTTGTCAGTTGTGCGCTTATCGAATGAAATTTCATGTCGAGTGCTTATGACACAGCTGACGTCACATGATAGTGTGCCTCCAAGCAAGAAGCCGCCAGCCATTAAATATAATTAATCACGTACTACGTTATGGAATAACCACATTCAGTGTTTTACTTGTTTTTGATCAGTGTACACGCTTCTCGTTAAAAATCAATTGTTTGATTTTGTTCAGAAGTATTTTTGGTCCTGTAGACTTTTAGCAATATTCTACTTGAGCATAATAGCTACCTTGATTCACTCACATAAATTGGGACATGCGCTCCTCCTTTTGTGTCGTAATAAACTAGTGAATAATATTAATATTCACTAATTTATCACAATTATAAATTTGTTGGATATAACTGAAGGAAAGTGAGATAATCGTGGCAGAGAATAAATCATAATAAATAAAGATGTGCCTTCGTTCGCTCAAAGATGTCATCAGGTGATTGCATTACGTTTTCTAACAGGATAATTTAATGATTTAAAAATCGTATCATTGCACTTACGATGATGTTGATTGAAGTGTCATAAGGAAATATTATCAAATATTAAAAACTTTACACAATCTTATATTGTTTATAAAGGAAAGGGTGAGAGAGTGGAGGCAAAGAAAAGACCTTAATAAATAAAAAGTGGCTTTATTGTCTCAACGGAGTGTACAGGTGTAGTGGGGTGGGGATGGGGAGGGGGGGGCCTAGGCGAGGACGAGGGGGCGAGGAGGAAACGAGGGCGCCGCTGCTGAGGACGGGCACCCCGGCGAGGCCGCTGGCGACGAGGCCGCTGCGGGTGACGAGGGCGGGCGAGGACCACGACAGCGGCGCCGCGATGGGCGCGCCCGCGATCACCTGCGGCAAAAACAATCAACTCAAGCTCACGTTCGTTCGCACACAACGTCCCAGTAGTACTCCAGAAATATTTCTTTTTTTTGTGAGAAACCGTACACCAATAAGGTAGCTAAGTGCCTCATATAAAATAAGACATTTTTATAATAAAATAAGTTTTATGTCTTGTGAGAAATAATTCATCTCTGTACTGCTAGCAGTGAAACTAACTCCACCATTTGTTATTGAAATTATGATACAAGACGTATGGTATCCAAACAACCTCACTACCGCTCCTGTTTTTAGAATGTAAGAATTCCCACTGCCGGAATAATTAATTAATTATATCTTTCACACCCACAATGTGTGAGTGAGCGCGTGAGCAGAGGAGAGTACTCACGGAAGAGCCGATGACGGAGGGCGAGCTGATGACGGCGGGGGAGGCGACGAGGGGGGAGGCAAGGCCGATGAGGCCTCGCTTGTCACGCGTCTCCTGCGCGCACACCACGGCGGCCAAGGCCAGGGCGACAATCTGTGAAACACAAACACAGGGTAAGGCTAAACCCACACTCAATCAGCAACACAAACTTGGGATAAGCCTTGGACATCGGCACTCGAAAGCACAAACACAACCTGAAATACAAACACCCACGAGCGCGAACAACCTGTAACGTAATCATATAGTTTAACGCGAAGGCACACACTATCTGTATTATAAACACTTGGGATACGGCAAAAACCCAGGAGAATTTAAACACAAACTCTCGTAAAATGTCTAAGGCACGGACAACTTGCAACACGTACACTTGCATTTGGGCTAAGATACAGGAGGGCCTGACAAACCAAACACTTAGGGAATCGCGCAGGAAATCTTCAATTCAAACACTGGGAATAAGGCAATGGCACGGAGCAAATGCACGGAATAAGGTAAAGGCGTTCTGTGGCAAATCGCACACCTGTGAACAAATTTCTGTCACATTCAGACGTACGAAAAGAATGAATCTCACGTAAAATCTCTTCCTTTAAGAACAGTCTTCCATAATTTCTACTGATGAAAATTGCCTACGCATATTAAACAATTGAATACATTTATTCAGTAGAAGTACATTTTTTCACGTTCCGGCTACCTCATTGAATTTATCTGCCGTTGTAAATAACATTCCTTCAAACAGCGAGTACATTTCCACAAAGTATTCTGATACTTTGAGCAAGATAATATTTCATTTCTTGAACGTCGCTCCCAGCTAGAGCCGGACAAAAACGCTCTCAGTTCCGTTCGTTCTCGGCGGCGATACAACGCGCGCCGATACTACTGTGTCCGAGAATGCCAGTTCCAAAACTACCATTATTGGGAACGAACGATACCGAAACTTGGCCTGTTATCTGCTTCTGCCGAGACGGCGGATATCGGCCGATACTGAGGAGAACAGCCGAGAATGGAGCTGTTCTGATAGTTTCGATGCTTGAGAGAGGCCTACGTGCAGATTTCAACAGGCAGATAAGGAGCGCGCGCGCGACCTCGAGGCCCCGAGACTGCGAAAGCAAACTACCGAGACCGATCGATAATAGAATGAGTTTTGCCCGGCTCTACTCCCAGCCCTCAGTGTCGTTTTCAATTTTGATTGAAGTTTTCCAACCCACCGTAACTATTGCAGTTTCCCGACCCGGAGCAACTACTATGTAAAATGTTCCCTATACTTCCTAAAACATTGAGAGCACTGACGGTCAGTCCCCCACACTAAGCACACCGTAGCAGTGACGCGTCCGGAGACATCTATCTTTCAATCGACACCGTAAGCATAGTACTTAACGTCACAGAAGGAATTATGCATCCTTTGCTTTGATACAAACATCAAAACTCGAAATATTTAGCAAACCGGTATGAAATAGAATCGGAGAGCAAATAATGACAGGCTTGAACCGAACTGGAGCTAAGCGAAGGTCTATCAAACTCTCTGGCGACTGAAGTACAGGAACTGCATCTCCTATTTCCGGAAAAGTCCATTAACTTCCGAAAGTATCAAGAGCGATTTCTGTCTAGGAGAAAGTTTTTTTTAAATGGCTGGATTCGTTGTATTTCTACATTTGGACTTGTGTTCCTGGTTTCCATCTGTAACTGACGATGTCTGGAGTGATAGTCCAGTGCACGAGTAAAAATATCATCGATGTCTATCAATTTCTACTACAGCAAGATTTCATTTAATATATGTCCACCACTTCATCACACAAATTCACTGAAAACAAAACCAATGTTTTCTACTACAATATTCGCTAAATCTAAAGTAAGATAGAAACCAGTCTGAATCAACAAACATTTTGCTCAGTGAAAAAATATCGCTGAATGCATGAAAAATTGAAATCTCGAAAAGATATCGTTACACATTCAGAAAGATTGGTAAAACCCAATCAGACCTCCAAATAAAATTTGTAATAATAAATACATCAAAACCATTGCCGTAAAACAAAAATAATGTCATTTTTGAAACTTTTAACGAAACAGTAATATTCTGAGCTATCTTAAGCATCCTCAAAATTGTCCTAAAAACAGAAGTTTTTAAGGGTAATGTATCGACATCGCAAAAACGTTCACTCAAATTTCCAACTTTCAAAAACGTCTATAAAATGTCTGCTCCTAAACTTCCAAAAACAAGTTACGAGTTTTATCGGCTGGCAGCGCTCCGAGCGTACTCACCAGGAACTTCATGGTGCTGTGAGGGTAGATGCTGTTGGTCAGCTGATGCCCAGAGAAGCGGGCGGCCGCTTATATAGAGGGCCCGGGCCAAGTGCAGAGGCTGATCCGAAGGTCAGGGCTTCAGGATGACCGCCCGGGCGACGGCATTGCGTCAGATGGCCAACGCCCCGCCCCGCCACGTCACGCCATGCCACGCCCAGACACCCCCAAATAAGTAAACAAATCTATAAATGGATAATAAATAAATAAGTGGACATAAATAAGTCAATAAATAAATAAATAAATGGACTAATAAATAATTATTGAATTCAGGTGGGCTGTGGGCCTTGGCAGATAGGTAATTAGTGAAACCTGCGTGTTCGTATTTCTTAGTTTTCCTACAATCTTTCCGTCTATATTTTGCCCCGTTTCTTGTACGTAATCTCGATTTTCCAGATGAACATGCTCTTGATCAAACTGTTCAGCTTTCTCGCTTGACTAAGCCCCTAATTTCGCGGAACCCAGCCTTTACGCAAAGAATTTGACTTCTAAATGTTAATTTAGTACCAATGTTTCTGGATGTTTAAACACATTAACTGTATTTGTATGTTATCTTACATAAATATTTCGGTTTCAAGTATTTCGTTTCCGTCAGAATTTTTAAACGGATTGTTATAAAAACAGTAAGGATTCTACAGTAATGATGATTATACTCTTATGATAAGTACCATACTTGAGTACGTCGAGTGAGAGCAAATAACACTTTGTAACAAAAAAAAACCTTTTGCTTGTTTAAGTGAATTTTAAGCTTGTTTTGGATGAATTAGGTCTCAACTAAACTACACTGAGTATTCCTACTTTTATGTAATTGTTTCGTTGCTTTTTATAACCAAATATATGTTATCTGTTTCTCATTCAAATAATTGATGAATAATGGCATTTTCCTGGAATCGAAAGCAGTAAAGCATAGAATAAATGATCCTAACATCTTCTGCTTAGCATACAGTTCATATTTTGGTATGCCTGTGACAAGAACTCGGCACCACATATGGCATGTGGATGTTTGCAGATCTACTCTCAAGGCCTGATATAGAGGAGAAAACAGAAAAAATGAAATTTGGAGTGTCAAGTATTTGGGGAGAACCAAAAGATCACCTCTCCAACTAAAAACGCACTCCAACAAAAATACATGACTAAGAACATAGAATATGGAAATAGAGAATGCCCTAAATGGAAAGAAAAAAACATATAAAGAATATTTACAAAAGAAAATAGATGAATCTGCAGCAAAGAGGAACGTAATTAGGCTCGTAAAATAGTAAGACAAGCCCACCAACAATCCTGGGACAAATTAATATCCAACGTGGCAAACGACATAGACAAGAAATAGCTTATAAATTTATATGCAGAGGAACAGGGTGAAAGGTTCCATCAGTACTTACAATTGTTTGAAAGAAGGTACCTGAGACAATATAATGAGGGAGAGCATGGTGATTATACGAGTATCTGGGGACTGATCAGAGAGAGCGATGTAACATACAAGAGGAAATGTAGAAAGACAACACATTTTAAAGCAAACTATACGTGATATGTGAACATTTTCATGTACTTTAACATTTTGCCATATATATATATATATATATATTATATATATATATATATATATATATATATATTTACTGTATTTACATTTTTCCAAACGTTGTATTTAAGAATTTCTTTTGTTTTGTTTCATGGGTATATGTAAACGAGTATTCATTGTTTCAAATTCATGTATTTTCTTCAAATTAAGAAAATCGATGCCTTTTCTCTAAAAACAATTTCCCATATGAAAAATTGTGTTTACATAGTGTTTTGAAACATACTGCATCAGAAACAACAAAAAAATTAACTTAAACAAAATTTTGCTGCATGGTGTAATCTTACGTTAAGTAAACTTCTATCTGCTAGGAGAGGATCACAATAGTAGATTACCATTATCTTCTGCATGCCTATTGCACAACTACAAAATAGACACAATAAATACAATAGAATCCAGTCCACGAGCCTATCGATTACTTATCGGAATACTTGTTTTCAAAAAGCTCAATTTAATTATAAATGTTAATAGACGAACAGATGCAAATATGGTTAAAATTTTTTACCCAAAATTAATATCCCACCTACTGTGGTTTTGTTTTATCCGCCATGTGTCGTTATATAAGTTTCGTAAAACAATCTTCTTCTAAGAAAAAAATCATATAAACTAGAAATAATATTACTTGGACGCCATTTTAGATACAACTAATTTGTTCTGATTTTGTAAAAAACCTGTTTCAACCCTTAACTGAAGCCCAATGTTAAGAGTTACTAATCGTTCTAGTTGCGTTGAAAAGATATCACAGTTCCGTAGTACGAAACTAGTGGTGCTGAAACAGCAAATACTTTCTCGTATCGGATATATAATTTATTATAGTTCACTTCAAGCCTACCAATACTTCAGCCATTACGAATAAAATGCAAACGATTGAATTCAAATTCGAGAAAACTAATAACATTTTGAAAAAACGTACCCGATATTAATTAAAGATCTAAATTTGAAGAAAATATTTAATTTACAAAAAAAGAGGAGCATCGGTGGTTCAGTGGTAGAATGCTCGCTTGCCACGCGGGCGGCCCGGGTTCGATTCCCGGCTGCATATAAGCAAACTGCACATGTATTCGGCACCGGGCTTCCCTGATTGGCTAGCGGGCGCGGAGTGCGAAACCGCGCGAAATTTGTTTACGTTCTCTTACTACAAGTGTTCTAGGTTCGCTTTAAGCGCTGTTTTGTCACTTTTTAAACTGCACAAATGCTTTTCATTTTATTACTGTCCGGTGGATCCAGTCGATCTTTTTTTTGGGGGGGGGCATCATAGTTTTTTGTTAAATAATAAGCATATGTTATTATAATTATTCATTGACACAGACGAATCAAGGATTTTATTCTGTTCATATCTCAACATTTGTAATGTGCCATTAAAGATGTTTAGTTAGGGGGGAGGGTAAATGTGGCAAAACAAAGGGGGCTGAAGGGATTGATAGAAACCGAAAGTTTTCTCAGTATTATTTCCAATTTTGAGCAGAATTAAATTAAAATTAACTTAGGTTGGAAATTGAAAATTTTATTAAAATATCTACTGCATTTCACATATTGTAAACATTTTTACATTATTATAGTATATTATAATCTTATTGAAGGTAATTTGATTTATTTCAGAAGGATAAATAGATTGTAATAGAGAGGGTTGTAGGTATTCAAATTTCTCAATGATGTTTGCATACAACTCATTTTTTTAATTTTTCGATAGCATCTAAATGAATTTGAACACATTTATTGAGGATATTTTTATGATGGTTTTAGTGCCTGAAATCTTTAAAATCTGCTCATGTGCATAAAAAGAGGCAACTATAATCGATTCATCGTGTATTTCATACTATTGAAATGAATTAATTACATTACGTAGTGAACACAATCAAAAAGAAAAAAACAGCAAAAAGGCAATAATGTAAATATGATACACAATGACTAACTATGAGACTTTACTTTGGCCTGACCTAGACCCTAGGTATGATCATGTCAGTAGCACACAGTTCTTTCTGTTGAATTTGTACAACCACTGGCATTATCGTCTTCACAAATATCTTCAATATATTCAAGAAGGGTCTGATAATATTTGCATGATTCTGCAATACTCATTCCTATCTCAAAATATTGAAGGAATGCTCCCCTTGTAGCCTTATCAGCTGGCAGGAACCGCTGTTTCAGCAGTTCTTGCATTGTTATGAATTTTCTTTATTGTTTTAATCCCACACAATCCTGTCTGAAAATAAAAATTAATTATTATAATAGGTTATTAGGCTTTTGTTTAATTTTTAACAATGAAATGAGTGTAATTACATATTATATATTTCAGTAATTTAACAGCATTCTCAAGTTCTTGATTATACTTTGTAAGAAGCCATAGAAGGTGTCTTATTAAAACGTTTATATTTAATTATTCATTGTTTAATTAATAGATGTATAAATTTAACATTTAACAATTTTTTGCATTTTGATTGATTTCTACTAAATTTTGGGTATTTACTTACGCTTTCTAACTTAAGTATTTATATTTATTCCACAATGGCTAAGTAGGATTTTGGAAAGAAAAATTTGTTTATTGATATTTTTATTTTTGTGAGTCAGTTTAACACTTCTTGTAATGTTTAGTTTGCTACACAAAAAAGATAAATTTTTGTACACTCAATGTTCTTGCAATTGACTTAAAAAAAGCAGGAATTATTTTCGGTGTGATAAATGATCAGTCGAACTCACTGTTTCATTCTTTGTTTAGCTCCAAGAGTTAGTTGATACACCGGATGTTTGCAATCTGAAACGCCTGATTGCGCGTCAGAACGTGGGAGAGGTTTCTACGAATACAGTGCGTCTAAACCTGTTCGCACACGTGGTTTGATTCCCAGAATACTGTGTGTCTATACTTGGGTTTTATTTCTTGGAGAGAAAGGGCCTGTCTTCATGATGGAATATCTCAGGGCATTTCGCATATTTCTCGGTCGTGCCGCTAGATACCGCATGATCACAAGCTCTACTCTATATGGTCGCGATCATGCGACATCTAGCGACACGACCGAGAAAGACGAGAAATGCCGTGATATGTACAATCGTGAAGACAGGCCCTCACGCGCCATGAAATAAAATCCCTAGCATAAACTACCAAACCAAGTTTCAGAAAAACAAAATTGAATTCCTCTAGGGGAGGATGCAAATAATGACAGTCACAAATAGCCTGAATTTTTAATTAATTAATTATTTCGTAGTTCCTTGGAGAATCGCGGACATCAGTTTTAGAACAACAATTATAACTCGAAATTAATGTTCACGTGCTCACTATCACTATGTGTGGCAAAGTTTTGTTTTGAAGCTGTATCAAGACGTCTGTAAACAAATTTTAAATCAATACATACAAATTGAAAACCCTACGTATCTTATTAAAGGCTTCTTTTCTTCTTGTGTCTGCAGTGTTACGTTTTATTTTTACACACAATGTAGCTGGACAGTCAGAAGTTTTAGAAACTTTTATATTTTTCGCCCCTACTACGGTACTTTTCTGTATGAACTATGA
The DNA here is from genome assembly GCA_031308135.1 of Acheta domesticus. NCBI lineage: Eukaryota > Metazoa > Arthropoda > Insecta > Orthoptera > Gryllidae > Acheta > Acheta domesticus. Next base: position 10,180 of record JAHLJT010006166.1, read on the forward strand.
TGGCATACACTTTTCTGAATGTGAAAGGACAAATTTAACTATCTCTACAATAAAATTATAACATAAGATGTATTTCTATCAACTTACGAACAAACAAATAATTTTCCTGAAGGTTTTGATGATCTGACATTCCATTTCGTTTGGGTAATCTTCGCACATTTCTCTACCCAAATGTCTTCAATCGAACATATTGCAGTTCTTATGACAATTTCTTCTTCATAATCCATTAATATTTCATAGCTGTAATTCGCTTGGAAAGAAATATGATTTAGTTTCATAGTTCGCATTTAAAAAAATATAAGTTTAGGTACTTACTGACAAAGCACGTTTATTGTTAAGATAGTTCCCATAATGATAAAGACTAATATAACAGCGGTCAGAGAAATACGCCCGAAAACGCAGAGTCGACCGCTTTGCCTCGGAACACTGTAGCCGAGTCCAGAAAGAGATACGAATTTCGCGCGGTTTCGCGCTCCTCGCCCGCTAGCCAATCAGGGAAGCCCGGTGCCGAATACATGTGCAGTTTGCTTATATGCTTCCCGGCTGATGCAGTAATGTTTTATGATTGAAGGAACGCATCAAAGTTCAGAATCGGACTCGGAGGCCCCGGAGGAGGAGCATCGGTGGTTCAGTGGTAGAATGCTCGCCTGCCACGCGGGCGGCCCGGGTTCGATTCCCGGCCGATGCAGTACTGTTTTATGATTGAAGGAACGCATCGAAGTTCAGAATCGGACTCGGAGGCCCCGGAGGAGGAGCATCGGTGGTTCAGTGGTAGAGTGCTCGCCTGCCACGCGGGCAGCCCGGGTTCGATTCCCTGCCGATGCAGTAATGTTTTATGATTGAAGGAACGCATCGAAGTTCAGAATCGGACTCGGAGGCCCCGGGGGAGGAGCATCGGTGGTTCAGTTGTAGAATGCTCGCCTGCCACGCCGGCGGCCCGGGTTCGATTCCCAGCCGATGCAGTACTGTTTTATGATTGAAGAAACGCATCGAAGTTCAGAATCGGACTCGGAGGGCCCAGAGGTGGAGCATCGGTGGTTCAGTGGTACAATGCTCGCCTGCCACGCGGGCGGCCCGGATTCGATTCCCGGCCGATGCAGTAATGTTTTATGATTGAAGGAACGCATCGAAGTTCAGAATCGGACTCGGAGGCCCCGGAGGAGGAGCATCGGTGGTTCAGTGGTAGAATGCTCGCCTGCCACGCGGGCGGCCCGGGTTCGATTCCCGGCTGATGCAGTACTGTTTTATGATTGAAGGAACGCATCAAAGTTCAGAATCGGACTCGGAGGTTCCGGAGGCGGAGCATCGGTGGTTCAGTGGTACAATGCTCGCCTGCCACGCGGGCGGCCCGGATTCGATTCCCGGCCGATGCAGTACTGTTTTACGATTGAAGGAACGCATCAAAGTTCAGAATCGGACTCGGAGGCCCCGGAGGCGGAGCATCGGTGGTTCAGTGGTAGAATGCTCGCCTGCCACGCGGGCGGCCCGGGTTCGATTCCCGGCCGATGCAGTACTGTTTTATGATTGAAGGAACGCATCAAAGTTCAGAATCGGACTCGGAGGTTCCGGAGGAGGAGCATCGGTGGTTCAGTGGTAGAATGCTCGCCTGCCACGCGTGCGGCCCGGGTTCGATTCCCGGCCGATGCAGTAATGTTTTATGATTGAAGGAACGCATCAAAGTTCAGAATCGGAGTCGGAGGCCCCGGAGGAGGAGCATCGGTGGTTCAGTGGTAGAATGCTCGCCCTCCACGCGGGCGTCCTGGGTTCGATTCCCTGCCGATGCAGTACTGTTTTATGATTGAAGGAACGCATCAAAGTTCAGAATCGGACTCGGAGGCCCCGGAGAGGAGCATCGGTGGTTCAGTGGTAGAATGCTCGCCTGCCACGCGGGCGGCCCGGGTTCGATTCCCGGCCGATGCAGTACTGTTTTATGACTGAAGGAACGCATCAATGTTCAGAATCGGACTCAGAAGCCCCTGTGGAGGAGCATCGGTGGTTCAGTGGTAGAATGCTCGCCTGCCACGCGGGCGGCCCGGGTTCGATTCCCGGCCGATGCAGTACTGTTTTATGATTGAAGGAACGCATCAAAGTTCAGAATCGGACTCGGAGGCCGCGGAGGAGGAGCATCGGTGGTTCAGTGGTAGAATGCTCGCCTGCCACGCGGGCGGCCCGGGTTCGATTCCCGGCCGATGCAGTAATGTTTTATGATTGAAGGAACGCATCAAAGTTCAGAATCGGAGCTCGGAGGCCCCGGAGGAGGAGCATCGGTGGTTCAGTGGTAGAATGCTCGCCTGCCACGCGGGCGTCCCTGGGTTCGATTCCCTGCCGATGCAGTACTGTTTTATGATTGAAGGAACGCATCAAAGTTCAGAATCGGACTCGGAGGCCCTGGAGGAGGAGCATCGGTGGTTCAGTGGTAGAATGCTCGCCTGCCACGCGGGCGGCCCGGGTTCGATTCCCGGCCGATGCAGTACTGTTTTATGACTGAAGGAACGCATCAATGTTCAGAATCGGACTCAGAAGCCCCTGTGGAGGAGCATCGGTGGTTCAGTGGTAGAATGCTCGCCTGCCACGCGGGCGGCCGGGTTCGATTCCCGGCCGATGCAGTACTGTTTTATGATTGAAGGAACGCATCAAAGTTCAGAATCGGACTCGGAGGCCCCGGAGGAGGAGCATCGGTGGTTCAGTGGTAGAATGCTCGCCTGCCACGCGGGCGGCCCGGGTTCGATTCCCGGCCGATGCAGTACTGTTTTATGATTGAAGGAACGCATCGAAGTTCAGAATCGGACTCGGAGGCCCCGGAGGAGGAGCATCGGTGGTTCAGTGGTAGAAGTGCTCGCCTGCCACGCGGGCAGGCCCGGGTTCGATTCCCTGCCGATGCAGTAATGTTTTATGATTGAAGGAACGCATCGAAGTTCAGAATCGGACTCGGAGGCCCCGGGGAGGAGCATCGGTGGTTCAGTTGTAGAATGCTCGCCTGCCACGCGGCGGCCCGGGTTCGATTCCCAGGCCGATGCAGTAATGTTTTATGATTGAAGGAACGCATCGAAGTTCAGAATCGGACTCGGAGGCCCCTGAGGAGGAGCATCGGTGGTTCAGTGGTAGAATGCTCGCCTGCCACGCGGGCGGCCCGGATTCGATTCCCGGCCGATGCAGTACTGTTTTATGATTGAAGGAACGCATCAAAGTTCAGAATCGGACTCGGAGGCCCCGGAGGAGGAGCATCGGTGGTTCAGTGGTAGAATGCTCGCCTGCCACGCGGGCGGCCCGGGTTCGATTCCCGGCCGATGCAGTACTGTTTTATGATTGAAGGAACGCATCAAGTTCAGAATCGGACTCGGAGGTTCCGGAGGTGGAGCATCGGTGGTTCAGTGGTACAATGCTCGCCTGCCACGCGGGCGGCCCGGATTCGATTCCCGGCCGATGCAGTACTGTTTTACGATTGAAGGAACGCATCAAAGTTCAGAATCGGACTCGGAGGCCCCGGAGGTGGAGCATCGGTGGTTCAGTGGTCGAATGCTCGCCTGCCACGCGGGCGGCCCGGGTTCGATTCCCGGCCGATGCAGTACTGTTTTATGATTGAAGGAACGCATCAAAGTTCAGAATCGGACTCGGAGGTTCCGGAGGAGGAGCATCGGTGGTTCAGTGGTAGAATGCTCGCCTGCCACGCGTGCGGCCCGGGTTCGATTCCCGGCCGATGCAGTAATGTTTTATGATTGAAGGAACGCATCAAAGTTCAGAATCGGAGTCGGAGGCCCCGGAGGAGGAGCATCGGTGGTTCAGTGGTAGAATGCTCGCCTGCCACGCGGGCGGCCCGGGTTGATTCCCGGCCGATGCAGTACTGTTTTATGACTGAAGGAACGCATCAATGTTCAGAATCGGACTCAGAAACCCCTGTGGAGGAGCATCGGTGGTTCAGTGGTAGAATGCTCGCCTGCCACGCGGGCGGCCCGGGTTCGATTCCCGGCCGATGCAGTAATGTTTTATGATTGAAGGAACGCATCAAAGTTCAGAATCGGACTCGGAGGCCCCGGAGGAGGAGCATCGGTGGTTCAGTGGTAGAATGCTCGCCTGCCACGCGGGCGGCCCGGGTTCGATTCCCGGCCGATGCAGTACTGTTTTATGATTGAAGGAACGCATCAAAGTTCAGAATCGGACTCGGAGGTTCCGGAGGAGGAGCATCGGTGGTTCAGTGGTAGAATGCTCGCCTGCCACGCGGGCGGCCCGGGTTCGATTCCCGGCCGATGCAGTACTGTTTTATGATTGAAGGAACGCATCAAAGTTCAGAATCGGAGTCGGAGGCCCCGGAGGAGGAGCATCGGTGGTTCAGTGGTAGAATGCTCGCCTGCCACGCGGGCGGCCCGGGTTCGATTCCCGGCCGATGCAGTACTGTTTTATGATTGAAGGAACGCATCAAAGTTCAGAATCGGACTCCGAGGCCCCGGAGAGGGAGCATCGGTGGTTCAGTGGTAGAATGCTCGCCTGCCACGCGGGCGGCCCGGGTTCGATTCCCGGCCGATGCAGTAATGTTTTATGATTGAAGGAACGCATCGAAGTTCAGAATCGGACTCGGAGGCACAGGAGGAGGAGCTTCGGTTGTTCAGTGTTAGAATGCTCGCCTGCCACGCGGGCGGCCCGGGTTCGACTCCCGGCCGATGCAGTACTGTTTTATGATTGAAGGAACGCATCAAAGTTCAGAATCGGAGTCGGAGGCCCCGGAGGAGGAGCATCGGTGGTTCAGTGGTAGAATGCTCGCCTGCCACGCGGGCGGCCCGGGTTCGATTCCCGGCCGATGCAGTAATGTTTTATGATTGAAGGAACGCATCGAAGTTCAGAATCGGACTCGGAGGCCCCTGTGGAGGAGCGTCGGTGGTTCAGTGGTAGAATGCTCGCCTGCCACGCGGGCGGCCTGGGTTTGATTCCCGGCCGATGCAGTACTGTTTTATGACTGAAGGAACGCATCAATGTTCAGAATCGGACTCAGAAACCCCTGTGGAGGAGCATCGGTGGTTCAGTGGTAGAATGCTCGCCTGCCACGCGGGCGGCCCTGGTTTGATTCCCGGCCGATGCAGTACTGTTTTATGACTGAAGGAACGCATCAATGTTCAGAATCGGACTCAGAAGCCCCTGTGGAGGAGCGTCGGTGGTTCAGTGGTAGAATGCTCGCCTGCCACGCGGGCGGCCCGGGTTCGATTCCCTGCCGATGCAGTACTGTGTTATGATTGAAGGAACGCATCAAAGTTCAGAATCGGACTCGGAGGCCCTGAGGAGGAGCATCGGTGGTTCAGTGGTAGAATGCTCGCCTGCCACGCGGGCAGCCCGGGTTCGATTCCCGGCCGATGCAGTAATGTTTTATGATTGAAGGAACGCATCAAAGTTCAGAATCGGAGTCGGAGGCCCCGGAGGAGGAGCATCGGTGGTTCAGTGGTAGAATGCTCGCCTTCCACGCGGGCGGCCCGGGTTCGATTCCCGGCCGATGCAGTACTGTTTTATGATTGAAGGAACGCATCGAAGTTCAGAATCGGACTCCGAGGCCCCGGAGAAGGAGCCTCGGTGGTTCAGTGGTAGAATGCTCGCCTGCCACGCGGGCGGCCCGGGTTCGATTCCCGGCCGATGCAGTAATGTTTTATGATTGAAGGAACGCATCGAAGTTCAGAATCGGACTCGGAGGCCCCTGTGGAGGAGCTTCGGTTGTTCAGTGTTAGAATGCTCGCCTGCCACGCGGGCGGCCCGGGTTCGATTCCCGGCCGATGCAGTACTGTTTTATGATTGAAGGAACGCATCAAAGTTCAGAATCGGAGTCGGAGGCCCCGGAGGAGGAGCATCGGTGGTTCAGTGGTAGAATGCTCGCCTGCCACGCGGGCGGCCCGGGTTCGATTCCCGGCCGATGCAGTAATGTTTTATGATTGAAGGAACGCATCAAAGTTCAGAATCGGACTCGGAGGCCCCGGAGGAGGAGCATCGGTGGTTCAGTGGTAGAATGCTCGCCTGCCACGCGGGCGGCCCGGGTTCGATTCCCGGCCGATGCAGTAATGTTTTATGATTGAAGGAACGCATCAAAGTTCAGAATCGGACTCGGAGGCCCCGGAGGAGGAGCATCGGTGGTTCAGTGGTAGAATGCTCGCCTGCCACGCGGGCGGCCCGGGTTTTATTCCCGGCCGATGCAGTACTGTTTTATGACTGAAGGAACGCATCAATGTTCAGAATCGGACTCAGAAACCCCTGTGGAGGAGCATCGGTGGTTCAGTGTTAGAATGCTCGCCTGCCACGCGGGCGGCCCGGGTTCGATTCCCGGCCGGTGCAGTAATGTTTTTATGATTGAAGGAACGCATCAAAGTTCAGAATCGGACTCAGAAGCCCCTGTGGAGGAGCATCGGTGGTTCAGTGGTAGAATGCTCGCCTGCCACGCGGGCGGCCCGGGTTCGATTCCCCGCCGATGCAGTAATGTTTTTTGATTGAAGGAACGCATCATAGTTCAGAATCGGACTCGGAGGCCCCGGAGGAGGTGCATCGGTGGTTCAGTGGTAGAATGCTCGCCTGCCACGCGGGCATCCCGGGTTCGATTCCCTGCCGATGCAGTACTGTTTTATGATTGAAGGAACGCATCAATGTTCAGAATCGGACTCGGAGGCGCCGGAGGAGGAGCATCGGTGGTTCAGTGGTAGAATGCTCGCCTGCCACGCGGGCGGCCCGGGTTCGATTCCCGGCCGATGCAGTAATGTTTTATGATTGAAGGAACGCATCGAAGTTCAGAATCGGACTCGGAGGCCCCTGTGGAGGAGCGTCGGTGGTTCAGTGGTAGAATGCTCGCCTGCCACGCGGGCGGCCTGGGTTTGATTCCCGGCCGTTGCAGTACTGTTTTATGACTGAAGGAACGCATCAATGTTCAGAATCGGACTCAGAAACCCCTGTGGAGGAGCATCGGTGGTTCAGTGGTAGAATGCTCGCCTGCCACGCGGGCGGCCCTGGTTTGATTCCCGGCCGATGCAGTACTGTTTTATGACTGAAGGAACGCATCAATGTTCAGAATCGGACTCAGAAGCCCCTGTGGAGGAGCGTCGGTGGTTCAGTGGTAGAATGCTCGCCTGCCACGCGGGCGGCCCGGGTTCGATTCCCGGCCGATGCAGTAATGTTTTATGATTGAAGGAACGCATCAAAGTTCAGAATCGGACTCGGAGGCCCCGGAGGAGGAGCATCGGTGGTTCAGTGGTAGAATGCTCGCCTGCCACGCGGGCGGCCCGGGTTTTATTCCCGGCCGATGCAGTACTGTTTTATGACTGAAGGAACGCATCAATGTTCAGAATCGGACTCAGAAACCCCTGTGGAGGAGCATCGGTGGTTCAGTGGTAGAATGCTCGCCTGCCACGCGGGCGGCCCGGGTTCGATTCCCGGCCGATGCAGTAATGTTTTATGATTGAAGGAACGCATCAAAGTTCAGAATCGGACTCGGAGGCCCCGGAGGAGGAGCATCGGTGGTTCAGTGGTAGAATGCTCGCCTGCCACGCGGGCGGCCCGGGTTTTATTCCCGGCCGATGCAGTACTGTTTTATGACTGAAGGAACGCATCAATGTTCAGAATCGGACTCAGAAACCCCTGTGGAGGAGCATCGGTGGTTCAGTGTTAGAATGCTCGCCTGCCACGCGGGCGGCCCGGGTTCGATTCCCGGCCGGTGCAGTAATGTTTTTATGATTGAAGGAACGCATCAAAGTTCAGAATCGGACTCAGAAGCCCCTGTGGAGGAGCATCGGTGGTTCAGTGGTAGAATGCTCGCCTGCCACGCGGGCGGCCCGGGTTCGATTCCCCGCCGATGCAGTAATGTTTTTTGATTGAAGGAACGCATCATAGTTCAGAATCGGACTCGGAGGCCCCGGAGGAGGTGCATCGGTGGTTCAGTGGTAGAATGCTCGCCTGCCACGCGGGCATCCCGGGTTCGATTCCCTGCCGATGCAGTACTGTTTTATGATTGAAGGAACGCATCAATGTTCAGAATCGGACTCGGAGGCGCCGGAGGAGGAGCATCGGTGGTTCAGTGGTAGAATGCTCGCCTGCCACGCGGGCGGCCCGGGTTCGATTCCCGGCCGATGCAGTAATGTTTTATGATTGAAGGAACGCATCGAAGTTCAGAATCGGACTCGGAGGCCCCTGTGGAGGAGCGTCGGTGGTTCAGTGGTAGAATGCTCGCCTGCCACGCGGGCGGCCTGGGTTTGATTCCCGGCCGATGCAGTACTGTTTTATGACTGAAGGAACGCATCAATGTTCAGAATCGGACTCAGAAACCCCTGTGGAGGAGCATCGGTGGTTCAGTGGTAGAATGCTCGCCTGCCACGCGGGCGGCCCGGGTTCGATTCCCGGTCGATGCAGTAATGTTTTTTGATTGAAGGAACGCATCATAGTTCAGAATCGGACTCGGAGGCCCCGGAGGAGGTAGCATCGGTGGTTCAGTGGTAGAATGCTCGCCTGCCACGCGGGCGGCCCGGGTTCGATTCCCTGCCGATGCAGTACTGTTTTATGATTGAAGGAACGCATCAATGTTCAGAATCGGACTCGGAGGCCCCGGAGGAGGAGCATCGGTGGTTCAGTGGTAGAATGCTCGCCTGCCACGCGGGCGGCCCGGGTTCGATTCCCTGCCGATGCAGTACTGTTTTATGATTGAAGGAACGCATCAAAGTTCAGAATCGGACTCAGAAGCCCCTGTAGGAGGAGCATCGGTGGTTCAGTGGTAGAATGCTCGCCTGCCACGCGGGCGGCCCGGGTTCGATTCCCGGTCGATGCAGTAATGTTTTTGATTGAAGGAACGCATCATAGTTCAGAATCGGACTCGGAGGCCCCGGAGGAGGTAGCATCGGTGGTTCAGTGGTAGAATGCTCGCCTGCCACGCGGGCGGCCCGGGTTCGATTCCCTGCCGATGCAGTACTGTTTTATGATTGAAGGAACGCATCAAAGTTCAGAATCGGACTCGGAGGCCCCGGAGGAGGAGCATCGGTGGTTCAGTGGTAGAATGCTCGCCTGCCACGCGGGCGGCCCGGGTTCGATTCCCGGCCGATGCAGTAATGTTTTATGATTGAAGGAACGCATCGAAGTTCAGAATCGGACTCGGAGGCCCCGGAGGAGGAGCATCGGTGGTTCAGTGGTAGAATGCTCGCCTGCCACGCGGGCGGCCCGGGTTCGATTCCCGGCCGATGCAGTAATGTTTTATGATTGAAGGAACGCATCGAAGTTCAGAATCGGACTCGGAGGCCCCGGAGGAGGAGCATCGGTGGTTCAGTGGTAGAATGCTCGCCTGCCACGCGGGCGGCCCGGGTTCGATTCCCTGCCGATGCAGTACTGTTTTATGATTGAAGGAACGCATCGAAGTTCAGAATCGGACTCGGAGGGCCCCGGAGGAGGAGCATCGGTGGTTCAGTGGTAGAATGCTCGCCTGCCACGCGGGCGGCCCGGGTTCGATTCCCGGCCGATGCAGTAATGTTTTATGATTGAAGGAACGCATCAAAGTTCAGAATCGGACTCGGAGGCCCCGGTGGAGGAGCATCGGTGGTTCAGTGGTAGAATGCTCGCCTGCCACGCGGGCGGCCCGGGTTCGATTCCCGGCCGATGCAGTACTGTTTTATGATTGAAGGAACGCATCATAGTTCAGAATCGGACTCGGAGGCCCCGGAGGAGGAGCATCGGTGGTTCAGTGGTAGAATGCTCGCCTGCCACGCGGGCGGCCCGGGTTCGATTCCCTGCCGATGCAGTAATGTTTTATGATTGAAGGAACGCATCAAAGTTCAGAATCGACTCGGAGGCCCGGAGGAGGAGCATCGGTGGTTCAGTGGTAGAATGCTCGCCTGCCACGCGGGCGGCCGGGTTCGATTCCCTGCCGATGCAGTAATGTTTTATGATTGAAGGAACGCATCGAAGTTCAGAATCGGACTCGGAGGGCCCCGGAGGAGGAGCATCGGTGGTTCAGTGGTAGAATGCTCGCCTGCCACGCGGGCGGCCGGGTTCGATTCCCTGCCGATGCAGTACTGTTTTATGATTGAAGGAACGCATCGAAGTTCAGAATCGGACTCGGAGGCCCCGGAGGAGGAGCATCGGTGGTTCAGTGGTAGAATGCTCGCCTGCCACGCGGGCGGCCCGGGTTCGATTCCCTGCCGATGCAGTAATGTTTTATGATTGAAGGAACGCATCGAAGTTCAGAATCGGACTCGGAGGGCCCAGAGGTGGAGCATCGGTGGTTCAGTGGTAGAATGCTCGCCTGCCACGCGGGCGGCCTGGGTTCGATTCCCTGCCGATGCAGTACTGTTTTATGATTGAAGGAACGCATCAAAGTTCAGAATCGGACTCGGAGGCCCCGGAGGAGGAGCATCGGTGGTTCAGTGGTAGAATGCTCGCCTGCCACGCGGGCGGCCCGGGTTCGATTCCCTGCCGATGCAGTAATGTTTTATGATTGAAGGAACGCATCATAGTTCAGAATCGGACTCGGAGGCCCCGGAGGAGGTAGCATCGGTGGTTCAGTGGTAGAATGCTCGCCTGCCACGCGGGCGGCCCGGGTTCGATTCCCTGCCGATGCAGTACTGTTTATGATTGAAGGAACGCATCAAAGTTCAGAATCGGACTCGGAGGCCCCGGAGGAGGAGCATCGGTGGTTCAGTGGTAGAATGCTCGCCTGCCACGCGGGCGGCCCGGGTTCGATTCCCTGCCGATGCAGTAATGTTTTATGATTGAAGGAACGCATCAAGTTCAGAATCGGACTCGGAGGCCCCGGAGGAGGAGCATCGGTGGTTCAGTGGTAGAATGCTCGCCTGCCACGCGGGCGGCCCGGGTTCGATTCCCTGCCGATGCAGTACTGTTTTATGATTGAAGGAACGCATCAAAGTTCAGAATCGGACTCGAGAAGGCCCCGGGGAGGAGCATCGGTGGTTCAGTGGTAGAATGCTCGCCTGCCACGCGGGCGGCCCGGGTTCGATTCCCGGCCGATGCAGTAATGTTTTTTGATTGAAGGAACGCATCATAGTTCAGAATCGGACTCGGAGGCCCGGAGGAGGTGCATCGGTGGTTCAGTGGTAGAATGCTCGCCTGCCACGCGGGCGGCCCGGGTTCGATTCCCCTGCCGATGCAGTACTGTTTTATGATTGAAGGAACGCATCAAAGTTCAGAATCGGACTCGGAGGCCCCGGAGGAGGAGCATCGGTGGTTCAGTGGTAGAATGCTCGCCTGCCACGCGGGCGGCCCGGGTTCGATTCCCTGCCGATGCAGTAATGTTTTATGATTGAAGGAACGCATCGAAGTTCAGAATCGGACTCGGAGGCCCCGGAGGAGGAGCATCGGTGGTTCAGTGGTAGAATGCTCGCCTGCCACGCGGGCGGCCCTGGGTTCGATTCCCTGCCGATGCAGTACTGTTTTATGATTGAAGGAACGCATCAAAGTTCAGAATCGGACTCGGAGGCCCCGGAGGAGGAGCATCGGTGGTTCAGTGGTAGAATGCTCGCCTGCCACGCGGCGGCCTGGGTTTCGATCCCGGTCGATGCAGTAATGTTTTATGATTGAAGGAACGCATCATAGTTCAGAATCGGACTCGGAGGCCCCGGAGGAGGAGCATCGGTGGTTCAGTGGTAGAATGCTCGCCTGCCACGCGGGCGGCCCTGGGTTCGATTTCCCTGCCGATGCAGTACTGTTTTATGATGAAGGAACGCATCAATGTTCAGAATCGGACTCGGAGGCCCCGGAGGAGGAGCATCGGTGGTTCAGTGGTAGAATGCTCGCCTGCCACGCGGGCGCCCGGGTTCGATTCCCTGCCGATGCAGTACTGTTTTATGATTGAAGGAACGCATCGAAGTTCAGAATCGGACTCAGAAGCCCCTGTGGAGGAGCATCGGTGGTTCAGTGGTAGAATGCTCGCCTGCCACGCGGGCGGCCCGGGTTCGATTCCCGGTCGATGCAGTAATGTTTTTTGATTGAAGGAACGCATCATAGTTCAGAATCGGACTCGGAGGCCCCGGAGGAGGTGCATCGGTGGTTCAGTGGTAGAATGCTCGCCTGCCACGCGGGCGGCCCGGGTTCGATTCCCTGCCGATGCAGTACTGTTTTATGATTGAAGGAACGCATCAATGTTCAGAATCGGACTCGGAGGCCCCGGAGGAGGAGCATCGGTGGTTCAGTGGTAGAATGCTCGCCTGCCACGCGGGCGGCCCGGGTTTTATTCCCGGCCGATGCAGTACTTGTTTATGATTGAAGGAACGCATCATAGTTCAGAATCGGACTCGGAGGCCCCGGAGGAGGGCATCGGTGGTTCAGTGGTAGAATGCTCGCCTGCCACGCGGGCGGCCCGGGTTCGATTCCCTGCCGATGCAGTACTGTTTTATGATTGAAGGAACGCATCAATGTTCAGAATCGGACTCGGAGGCCCCGGAGGAGGAGCATCGGTGGTTCAGTGGTAGAATGCTCGCCTGCCACGCGGGCGGCCGGGTTCGATTCCCTGCCGATGCAGTACTGTTTTATGATTGAAGGAACGCATCGAAGTTCAGAATCGGACTCAGAAGCCCCGGTGGAGGAGCATCGGTTGGTTCAGTGGTAGAATGCTCGCCTGCCACGCGGGCGGCCGGGTTCGATTCCCGGTCGATGCAGTAATGTTTTTTGATTGAAGGAACGCATCGAAGTTCAGAATCGGACTCG
>JAHLJT010006167.1:0-20966 GCA_031308135.1 Acheta domesticus
CTGTGCAGCACGAAAAGATTCCAGTGTGTGACCATGTACCTGCCCACCTAAACTCTTGAATGGTAAAAACACATAAAAGGAAATCGCTACAAGCCTATAACCTGATGGTCACCACCTCCTCTGCAGTGTCAAGGTGCCAGGCAATGCAGTCTTGAAAGGTGGCAGGTGAGACGCAGTGGCCAAGTTACCAAAACAGAACAAATGCTCTCCAGATATGGGTTGCAAGGTAAGCTAAAGGCCCTGTATATTATAGAAGTGTATATTAAATAAGTATGACTGTCCTCTACACTTCTTAAATGTTAAATCAGCTGTTAAATCACAATGATATCACATGCCCCCAACCCATTTCAAACAAAAATTATTTATTTATTATCTCAATCAATAAATCAATTTATTGATGAAAATGAGCACATTTTTTCATTTACTTGAAACTATATAGATAAGGAAAAGCCAAACAAAATTAAACTCAGAGAACTGACTAGGCAGCAATGCAAAGCTGGTATTAGAAGAAGCAAACAAAGGATTATTACCTTTGGCATTACCCATATGGAAATTATTCATTAGAATTTTTTGGCAAGCTCCATATGAAACTGACTGATCAGCTTTAACAAAGATATCAGTAGAAGAAGAATCATATTAATACTAAAATGTTTTAATGTTAATGAAAGTTGTTAAGTGTTGTTTTTGAAGTAATGTAAATATGTATGATATAATAAAGTAATGTTGTTTTTTCAATGCCAGTAAGGCAGACATATGTGGTCAAAGGTCTAATTAAAATAAATGTCACTTTAAAGTAAAAGAAGCTATTCAAGTCGATGATGCCTTAAGACTGAACAATGCTGTTAGGTGCTAAGTATACAGTAATAACAACAAAATTTCAACTAGAAAAAATTAAGAACTTTATGGTTATTAATCCTAAGTTAAAAAAGAAACACACAACCACAATACATGGAAACAAAAAAGGCATACATCAATGAATTTCAATTTTCTCAATACCAAACAAGCATATTCCAATTATAAAGCACTGAGAAAGCATTATTAATTTGTCAAAAAAATTCAAGCCAATGATTCTAACTCTTAAAAAAAGGCACCAGATACAGGATATTAAAGTTATTTTCATGCTTGAATTTAACATAATGGTAAAATGTAGTTTTACCTTTTATCAGTGTTCACTGGTGTAGAGGGAGAAGCCAAACTTGGTGATTGGGATATGAGTGTCTGAAGGTTTGTTCTTTCTTCAATTTCAAAAGATTCATTTTGTTTCAAGAGTCAAACTAGCATTTCCTTTGTAAGTGTATCAACATTGACCCACAATCCCCTTTCATCAAGCATCGGTGATGATGTGCAGTGAATAATAGGAACAGATTCTCCTACATCTAATTCTGATACAATAATTTCACCTACAAAATGGGGTAACTGAAACACAAATAAATCATTTCACTTGTTTTTCCAAAAACTTTTCATTAAAAAAAATTACAGTTTAATTTACAATTTCACACTAATAAATAATGGCAATTGGCAGATGGGGGGTAATTTTGTTAAGTACACAATGAAGGGTAATTTCAATAAGTATATTTAATAAGTATGTTATTGAAGATATTTGAAACTTTGATACATTAAACATTAATTTATTTCCTTAATTTTCACACAACATTCAATTTCATAAGCAAGTACAAAAGCAAACATAGCCATAAGCAGAAAAACCAAAGAAGTACAAACCCGAATAGCAGAAAGTTTCTTCTGAATACGCTCTTGTAATTTTAGAATCCAAAATGGATTTTTCATTAAATCATATAGAATTCGTCCAATAAATGCATTAAACCACATTAAATTTGGAGCAACATCACTTTCTGCTGCATTTTGTATGTCTGCATCCAATTTTTGTTTAGAATTACGATGAGGCTACAGAAAGAAGAAAGTAAGTAAGCACATTTTGAGAGTGATTTAAAGAAAATAAAAATTTGAAACTAAATCAATTAATTCAGTAGTGCACTTCATGACCTTTAACACTTATATGGAAACATCAGTCTGACAGGCACCAAGTGAAATTGGTTTATGAAATAATTGTTTTGTTTAGTTCTGCTAAAGGGGTCGGCATTTAAGGGGCATTTTTGGATATCATGGTGATCTGTTTTTCTCTTTCCATATTTTCCATAGCAGTATGCGAGACCGTTTGTTTCTCTTAGTAGTGGTCTATGAGATGGGTGTTTCCATAAACGCGCTTGGGCGATTTACTCAAATATTTATTTAATATTTTTACTTTCAAAATATTGTAATGGATCACCCAATTCTTTCGAACGATCCCAGGTCAGGAAAGAAATATTTAGAATCCTCAAGCAACGCTTTGTGAAGGCAAACCTATTAAGGGTCTAACTGCAATGTCCTTTTAGACAATTGATTTAATTTTGCCAAAGTTATTGTTGAACTGATGAAGA
The DNA here is from genome assembly GCA_031308135.1 of Acheta domesticus. Taxonomy (NCBI): domain Eukaryota; kingdom Metazoa; phylum Arthropoda; class Insecta; order Orthoptera; family Gryllidae; genus Acheta; species Acheta domesticus. The sequence continues at coordinate 2,436 of JAHLJT010006167.1, forward strand.
GAAAATTAACTTGTTGGGACAGTATAAAAGGACAAAAATCATCCCTGATGGATTCCTTGCTAGCCCACAAAGACCAGTTGGATCAACAACTGTACAGATTTAGAGAACGGAGAAGGTTATATGGATTAAGGGGCAATTTTAATGTTTTACAATTAAAATGTTTTTTCAATAATATCAATGTTTTTCAACAATTTCAATGTTTTTAAAAAAATTTCTATCTTTTTCAACAATTTCAATATTTTTTCAATTTTTTTCATATTTTTTATAATATAAAATATATTTTAGAATACTCTAAAGAAATAGAAGAATTGATTGAAACAGGTCTATAATTTATTTTACCTTTATATCTCACATTCAATGCCCAATAACAAATGGCGGTCTCTGAGACTGGTGTTTCTCTTTGCGTTATAAAATATCATGTTTCCATATCAGTGTTAATATAAATATGCACAAAGTTCACAGGTATTGATCAAGTTATGCATATAATTAAAGCCACATGATGAAGTTACTTTGCTTGTTTTCTTCTCAATAGACTATATTTAAATAGTCATTTGTATGTTATTTTATACTGTATGTCATTGCTAGTTGGCAGATGCACATCTGAATTATTTATTTTGACACATCAACAAACTCTTAATCATGTGGTTTTAAGTACATGCATAATCTGACTGATGCCTTTGAACCTGCCTTATTATAAAAATGTATTAAACCTGAAACATTTTTTGAAATTGGATTTCTACAAAAACTTTACAATGGGACAAACAGACAGATAATTTTCACTAGAAAAAGAATGAAGAAAATCTATTTGACAAAATATTTACAATTCTTGGTTTTTACTTATAGAGGGAAACAAAGGTGGCATATTAGAAAGATTCAAAAGTAAGCATCAATAAAATTTTTAAAATGCAAACATAAAAATGCTGCATTTTTAATCATAACTAGAGTTGCCATCTCTTTGGATTTGACGCAGATATTCCAGGTCTTAAATCCAATCTTCGAAAATCTGTGTCATTTCACTATATTACTTTAGTTTACACATTGATATTAATTTATCTACTCTTTTAATACCAGAAAGACGGTAATACTATTCTACCTACAATGATGGTGGACAGTTAAAAATGACTGCTTCAAATAATTCTTTTTTACTCTAAGAAACCTTTGTTATAATTCATCTTATAGTACAATTTTAGGGTAACAAAAACAAATTTTTTAAGTATATCATATATTTAATTATTTTGGCTTTCAAGTCAAACAGGCAACTACTTTTTTCATGTCCCCACGTTTGCCACAAACAATTTCTCCACAATCCGAACAAGTGTCACTGGACTTTTTGTTTTACAATATTCTATTTGACACTGTCAACACTAATCCATCCCTTGAATGTTTATTTGTACTGAATTACTCTGCGACAAGTGATGCCCTTTTAGAATGTTTCGAGCCTTTAACAGTGCATGCAAATTTCTTTAGCCAGGTTCAGGAAATTTGACCACAGGACCGATTGTTTCCTGAGAGCTTTTCACATAGAATCCAGGAAATTATTCCAGCTTCAATGGGTTCAAAAATTTGGACAGTCCAGCATCTGGATAAAGATTTGACAGAGAGAGCTTACGCCATTTGTCGTTGTCTCAATCACATTTAAAACGAGCAGTCAGAAAACTAAAACTTCAAAAGTCAAAATGATTGCTCTGGTCATTCTAGTGTTAAAAGAGTTCTCAAGTCTTTACTACCTTAAAGGGGTTCAGATTACTTGTTTCAAGTTCCTATTTTATGGTGCTTTTAAATCTGTTTTCCTTCAGACTAACGAGATAGAAAAAGACAGTTTTCAGCTGAAGTGGGTAGTTCAAACTGAAACATTTTGAAAAGATAATTTTAAATTATTTTTGTAATGCTAAATACTTACTAATGTTAGTCACAAAAAAGACCATTGTAATTTTATTTCTCTTATGGCTCAACACAATATAAAAATATTAGGTAACTTAAAAATGCTGTACGTATCAGTTACTATAGATGTCACTACACTTAGTAAGTTGTATTTGAGATATGTACTTTACCCCCCTCCCCCTCAAATGTTTTGATCAAATTTTGAGTGAACTCACTTCTATCTGATCAAAGATATTTCTGTAGCTTCACAAACATTCAGTCTAGCTGCTTTATTTACTAGCCTACTCAATATATTGATTAACTTTGACAAAATTTTGAACTTCACACTAATGAAGTTTGTAACCAACTTAGTATGCAAATGAGCTGCCTAATAATCTCAAGACAGTATTTGCTCAAGCTTTCTGCACCTACCCCCACCCTCCCAATTTAATTGTATTTAAGATTTTCCGGGGAGGAAGTTTCAATAGATGGCAACTCTAATCATTGCACTACAAAGCATTACTCCATTAGGATCAGACACAAAAAGAGAGAAAGAGAAAAAAGGCAAGAAAGAATACACAAAAAGTAATAAATAAAAGAAATGAACCCAACAAGCTAATATTATTGTAATAATATTATTATTATTACTATTATTATTATTATTATTATTATTATTATTATTATATTATTATAATGATTATTAATTTGACAGTAAAGAATGTAATTTTACAGTCCAATCATATTCATGTTCATGAACACTGGAATTTAAAGATTGTGACAGTAAGATACACAACAGCCAAGACAGAATAAAAACTTGATCCAATTCTCTCTGACTCAAGCTGAAAAATTAGGTATACATTTTATTCAGTTCAGTAAAATGGAAATGATACTTCTGAAGGAACGGACAGAAATTAAATTTGCTTCTCAATTATTCAAAATGCTTATTTTATCTATTCCTCTAATATTAATTTTCTATTGCAATTAAAAATATACTTTAACATTTCAAGAACATGTTTTAACAAGGTATATTTGTTCCTGTTCTGCACTTTCTAAATCTAATAAAACCACAGAAATTTGTTGCTATTCTTTTTTTAACTTCTCACACTTGCTTCGTATGAAGAAAATTGTACGCTGGAGAAAGGTGAATTTTTGCCAAAAAAAACTCTTATTGCCGGGCCTTCATTATGAAAAAGTGGATAAATTATGTTCCTATAAATAGAAAATTACTTCCTCTAACACATGGTGTAGCCAGAATCCATGTTTTGTGGATCCTTGATACTAAAAGTTTGATTGACAGCAAAACAACTGTTCGTCCTTCTCTGGTCATAGCTAGTACCAAAAACATTCTGCCAATTTTCTCTAAAATAAAATATTCCCTGATCGACAGTGGTGGATTAACCAATAGGCAGTACTAGGTAATTGCCTACAGCCTGTGACAGACAGGGGCTCTGACAATATGAAATCTTTTTAAAACTATTTTTTAATAATTAAATGAATCAGACACTTTATTTCTGCCACTGTGTATTAAGTTTCAAAACAGTTTGACCTCATTAAGGCAACTATCAAATACAATGACAGCATATAATGAAAGCAAAAAGTGAGAACATTTTAAATCTCTTTAAAACTCTACATTTTTTATTACTGAATACAAAGTCACTTTTCTGTTTATGTTTTCCATGACTTCAAAAATGAAATAAAATAAAATCTTGCATAATTTTTTTTAAGATAAGTTAATGTATAAATTCAGAATGCACGCGTTAATAATCAGTAGCAGATCCAGAGAGGGCCATGGAGGCCATGGCCCCCCCACCCAGAGGCCTAGTGTTTTCGTTTGTCAACTTCTTTGATATGACACAATTGATTTAAATATTTATTTTATTAAAATTATGTAATTATTTAAACAATAGTATTGTATATTATCATATATACACTACAAAAAATAATATACAATATAATCAATATGTTTATTATTTACAACAATATACTATGCCCCCCCCTCAAAATAATTGGCTGGATCTGGCCCTGCTAATACGCGTCATATCGTGAAGGGGATGGTCAACAAAAATGGAGGGGCTCTCATTTGCAATCATCTAGGACCCCATTGAGAGTATTAATCCACCACTGCCGATCAATTTAAATGAACTCTGGCTTTGGGAGTTTCAACAGAAGATTTTGAATTTTGAGGGTACTTTATATGAAGAGAAAACATTTTTAAAATTTTCATTGAAAGGGCACCAAATTTTTGGATTAAACATTATTCTCAGATAGCATAAAGGATGCTTATTGGAATGGTGCTGGTCTCATGTTTGTTAAAATTGCAGATTTTTCAAAACATTACAAATTTTTTGGGTGTCTTCTTACAACTATAATATTGAAGGTAGAGATTTCCTCAATGGAATCTGTTCCTTGCCTATAGACAGATCTTGAAATAAGTTTGAACAGAAGATATGAGAAGTTTTCATGTAATTTTGTGTGAAATACAGGCAATTTTTAACTTTAAAAAAAATCTCAAAATCCGTTCCAAATTGTTTTCTTTAAATATTGTCCTCATTTTTATCAAGGGATGGTAAAATGTCTGGAGTCAGTCCTATGTTTGAGGAACTTCCTGTATTTTCAAAAATTGCAAAAAGGTAACATTTCAAACCATAAAATTGGAAATAGACATTTTTGCCTTTGACAAAGTCTGCTCCCAAAAATTAGCTTTTTAAAAACTAGTGGTGCAACAAAAGCATATACTTTCCCATGTTATTGGAAACAGCTACATAGTATTGAAATATTGCACATTCTGCCCTACTAACATCTTAGCTATTATTTGAAAACTTTCAATTCAACCAAAAAAAGCAAACTGTTTTGCATCGCAGTGTTGTCAGAACTATTTAAATTCAACAACTGCATAAAAATATAACACAAAAGTTTGTAAACTTGCATTGAAAAAAGAAGCCTGACACCCCGGACAATATAGAAATGCATTTCATTGGGCCATATTTAGAGAAGAGTATTTTAAACCCATGAAAAAAGTACTTTACTCACTACAAATAGTACAGCATTTGCTGCAAAAACTAATTTTCATGAAAATATCAACATAAATTTGACAATTATAACTCCTTTGCATACAGCTACAAATTCACGGAGAGCGAAACAGAATTCCATTGCTGCATTCCCTGCACTGTTGCTATTCTCCAAGATAGGTAATTTTTATTTCAAATATTTCAAAATAAATAATTTCTAAAAGATTAATGTGCAAATGTATAGCAAAGGATCGAATGTAACAAATAATACACAAAATTGCAAATTTTAATATATGATGCATCCAACTTTCTGAAGCGCAGTAAATTTGCAGCGGGCTATTATGTTCGTCAGGAAATTAGAGAAAAACTACTCATATTTTCAAAAATTAAGCATGACCTTATTTGAAGATGTAGTTTTGATAAAGACGTAGAGATTTTTGAAAGACGTAGAGATTTTATTATTTTTTTATTTTTGCAAAATCAGGCATTTTTCAATGACATGAAACCTGCACCTTTCTCTTAATCTTGCTTTAATGCTATCTCTGGTCTCAATTAATCTTCATTTTCAATCAACTCAATTCAATCAACATTTTTATGTTGTGCAGTTTTGAAGAAAAAATCGTTTGAAGAAAATAAGTCTGTTTCACACAAATTTTTGCAAAAAAATACTTATGTTTTTGAAAATTGAACATGACCTTATTTGAAGACCTGTTTATTATGAACACATTTCATTAAGAAGAAAATTGTATGTTCATAATTGTAGTCATAGGAAGATGCTGAAAAAAATTTTGAATTTTTTCAATTTTGAAAAATCAGTTTTCAAGCAACATGAGACCTACACCGTTCTCTTAAATGGACCTTCAGATTATCCAACTTCAAACTATATATAGTCCAAATTGTTGGCGCCATTTTTTTTGAAAACATTAAAATTGTTCCAAGGGTAAAGTACCCTGTAGAGTACCCCCCAAAATTAAAATATCGGTTTCAAATTCAAGGGGCCACAAGATCAGTCAGATCAATCATGGAGTATCAATTTTGGAGAAAATTGGTTGAATGTTTTAGTCGCTAGCATTGTTCACAGACAGACGGACGGATGAATGGATAGACTGACAAACGTTTGCTTTCAATTAGTTTTTCAGTATCAAGGACCCACAAAATGTGGATTCTGGTTTGTACCATGTGTTAGGAGATTTTTTTTTCTTTATTTAGCAACTGGATTTATCCACTGTTTCCACCAGGGCCCTTGAATAAGGTTTTCTTATGAAAATCCGCTGTTTTTCACGCAGCATTACATAACTTTCCCTCTACTACGTGTATACCACTTATATACTCCATATATATGTACATATACAGGAAAGTAAAAATGACACATACAGTTGTTTTTTTATGAATAGTTTTCAAGTAATTTGGGCTTAAAATCAATGCCTTTTATAAAAACAAAACCTTCCTTCAAAAACTGCTGCAATTTTTTTTCTTCAAATATTTTCCACAAATTGAAGAAGGTATGCTTAAAAGAATGGTGAGGGTTTCCTTTTTATTAAGCTCTCTAAATGTTTGAAAATTTCGAATTTAGAAATAATGCAAGAAAGAATGTGCTGTTACAGCACCACTAGTTTCACCCTGTTAACATAGGAACAAAAAAAAACGCAACAAACAACAAATATATGAAAAATAAAATAAAAACAACTTCTCATATATAGATATAACTATATACGAGAAATATTTCATTTTATTCCATTCAATAGATCCAATATAATTAGTTGAACTTCGGAACCTAAAATAACATAACATAACATAACATAACTAAACAAAAATAAACACAAACAACTAACAGAATGAGCTGGAGGGTTGAGGGGAGGAGCTGGCTTCAAATACGTTTGCCTTTGGCAGTTAGCACCTGAAGCTTATAGACGCTCATGAACTTCAAATAGTCAGAATTTTCATCCTCTAAAGTATCAGAGTAAATTATGTCTTCAGTATTTTCAATTGGTTTTTGTTGGGTTTGAAGAGAATCCTGGGTTTCTGACAATGCAGAATTTGGTGGGTTCGTTGTGATCTTAGGAAGTAAACCAACTGATTTAGCTATTTCTGGAGGACTCTCAGTAGATTGTTGTGTTTGTTCCTCCACTTCCTCTTCCATGGGAGTATGAAATTTTACAGCAGCAGCAAGCCTTCTGTACCTGTAATGAATACAATAAAATCAGAAACATATGACAAGATATAAAGCAAAGAAAATAAAAGATAACTTGTAATTATCCAATATTACAGATTGTTGGAGTAACATCAAAATCTCTTCTAAGAATTCAAATCTATGTATTCATTTTTCAATTAGAATATGTATTATACTACTCATATGAGTATCTATTAGAGGCGGGATTTCAAACCTTTTACTGGGGAGTCAAATTTGGGCGCTATTACAAACACAAAAATATTTGTTTATGTTAATGCTTTAAAATAATTGTACTGCTCATGTATACACTGATTTTAATTTTATTAATTATTTAATTTATTATAATTGAATGGTATTAATTAGATTAGTTAAACAGAGAGGTGACAATCCTCATTGGTATTTCAACGGGCCGAACTGTAAATTCAGAGATGCATTTTTCTCAGTGAATATTATATAGAAATATCAAAAATGTTTATTATTTATTATAATCGCAAATGTTTATATCAGACTGTAGGATACATTTGTTAAAATCTATTTTAATAAATTCTTTTAATTAAAATGCAATCTTTGTTTTGGCAAATCAAAAGTATTTATAGTTTAGTTATAAGAAGGTGATACAACGAGCCCCCACTTTGATTTCAAGTGTAACTGGTGCTATAGAATGGCACAGACTTTCCCTTATTAGTTTTCTATTTCCTTGGGTCTGGGCTAGCTATTTGGAATAGCCACATACTCGCCCAGCTGCCAGCTATCGCTGCCCAAAGTACATTTTCTTTATTTTCTGGTTTCCTAATGATAGATCGGAAATACTAAGTTTAGAAAATTAAAGAACAGCCAAAACTCATCCTAAATGGCAATTTTCTTTGAAAAATTTCAAGCCGTGTTTAAGAAAATGGTGTGTAGTGTGGAAAGTAGTGCTAAGAAAACACTACTAAAAATGCGAAATTCAAAGCTCTTTTTCATAGAATATTTTTGAGTTTTCGAAACACTTCAATTTATTAACCATTTTTTAAACAATTTTGAAAATGTCCCAGGGCTTCATTTACATTACCTCCCAAAATTAAAATATAGGTTTCAAATTCAAGGGACCACAAGATCAGTCAGATTGATCGGGGAATATCAATTTTAGAGAAAATTAGCTGGACGGTTTAGTCGCTAGCATTGTTGAGAAACAGGTGGACAGACAGATGGACGCTTTGCTTTCAATTGGCTTTGGGTATCAAGGATCCACAAAACAACGATTCCGGCTGCACCACATGTCAAGGGATTTTTTCTTAATTTAGCAATTGGATTTATTCCCTTTTTCATTATCAGAGCCCAGCAATGAATTTTTTTCTGCCGAAAATACGCCATTTCTTCACGCGACATTACATAACTTTCCTACATTATGTATATAAGTACGTTCAAGGGGAAAGAAAAAAGTAATAGCACTAACTTTCTCATAATAGTTTTCTATTTTCTTTGGTCTGGGGTAGCTATTTGGACTTGCCACATACTCTTGCCAGCTGCCACCTATCGCCACACATTTATTATTATTTATTTTTAAATTTTCTCCATTTTTCGGTTTCCTAATAGTAGAACTGAAATATTACTTTAAGAATATTAAAGAACATTAAACCCTTGTCCTAAATAGCAATTCTTCACTGGAACTCATCTTACATCAAGCACCTTAACTCAGAAACGAAATAGTATTTACAAATTTCTGGAAATGTGCTTATTATCAGCTTGAAAGATATTTAAAACAATGACATTTGTGAAATTTTTGAAAAAACAAAGAATATCCCAAAATCAACTTTATGTCATATTAAACAATGCATTTAGCACTATCCGTACAACAACTTAGGAGCTTTTTGAAAACTAAAAATATTTCTGAGAAAAATTAGTGTTCAATTTCGCATTTTCTGTAACGCTTAAATGCCATTTTCTTAAAAACGGCTCCAAATTTTTCAACAAAAATTTCCTTATATGAGAAGGTTTCACTCTTCTTTAATATTCCTAATGTAATATTTTGGTTCTACCGTTAGGAAACAGAAAAAAAATGAGCCACATGCGGCCCGCAGAATCTTTTTGTGCAGCCCGCATTTGCTTTGAAATATTTTATTATATCAACCAAATACAATACAATTACACAATTTATCTTATTTTTATTTCATGATATATAATTTTCTAGGTTTTGTACATTAATCATTAAGTATGTTGAATAAAAGTCGATATCTAATACATGTTTGTTTCAGTATAATCTCAGTAGTTAGGGTAAAAACCATCTTAAAATTACGATGCCACCCAGCTTAACTAGCATTTGATATGTGGCCCATACGTTCTTTTTAAGTTGGACAGCCCTGATTAAGGTCATGTACATTTTTTGAAAATTTTATTAGCTTTCATGCAAAACTGCAACTACTGTAATATGCGCAAAATTTAAAAATATCAATTAGAAGATTTTCTCGAAAATGGCTCCAGATTTTTCTTTAAACCTTTGGGGTGGATAGTGTTAAATGTACTCTGTAAGATGACATAAAAGCTTTTTTGCTCTTTTGTTTTTCTTTCTTTGTTTTCTTCAAAAATTACACAAATGGACGTTTTTGACTCGTGTCTCACATTGTTAATATTTATATTAGAGGCGATTTATTCATTTATTGCATTTATGAGCACATGTGATTTAAATGAAACATATAAAATTTCTCCAAAACTCAAGTTTTCTATGACAATGAACTCTAAATTCCGATGTTTGGGTGGCGATAGATGGCTGCTAGACAAGAGGATGGAGCACGACCGAAAAAGCTAGCGCCGACCAAAGAAATTAGGCAACTAACTAGTACAAGAAGTCTGTGCCAATCTGTAGCAGCAATAGTTTCCATTTTGTTTTGGGCCTAGAACCTTTCGTGGCATCTAAACAAAAATAGTATGAACACAAGTTGTAGTGCATGTAATACGAGCCCTGTAAGTTATATATATTATATATAACTATATATATATATATATATATATAATATATATATATATATATATATATATTTTTTGTCCCTAAATTCGGGGGCAGAGGGCAGTTGCCCATACCCACCTGAATCCCGCCTCTGGTATCTATCATAAAAGTAGAAAGCAATAAAGAAAGCACATTGTTGTCATACAATATGGTATATACTATGTGAAATTACAATTTATACTTAAAACTATATAATATATATTAAAACATTATAAAACAATCAATCTAAATTTATTTCTTAATATATTTAAGACTATAATTTTATACTGTATTGACATACAAAATAATATGGAGATAATACAAACCAATCTTCTTTCTCACGGTCCGTTCGAGCAAATAAATACAGACAGGTTTCTTCCAGAGCAGATTTGTCTATATGACAAAACGTATCTTCATCACTGATGTCTCCAGGAATACTCATTTCTTCTTCATCAAATGATTTATTTTCTCCAGATTTTGAATCAAAAAGAGAATTTTCATCAAAATCGGAGCGTGAATCTGAATCAAGTATTACTTTATTACCTTCTATTTTAATATTATTTTACCAATGAGTGTTAGAAAAAATTTATTTTCAAATTACATACATTATCAGAGTTTACATTCACATGCAAATACATGCAATCAAGATTTTATATGTTTATCCTAGAGTATACAAATAAGAAATTATTCTACAATAGTAAAAACAATCCTTGTAAGCAGATCAAATAGATTTAAATGTATACAACAGAACATGTAACAGTATTTGGTCATTTATGAAAACTCAAGTGCTTGTGATTTAAAAAAGGTCACACAATATCAACCATACAAAAACTATCTTCAACTACAATTTTGCTTGTTTTCAGATAGGATTCAGCCAAAAGAAAAGAAATCCTAGTCTAAAATACGAGCTACATTCTTTTCACAACCTTTTCTCATTACTTAACTTTTACATGCTTTCATTGTTACCCATCAATTCCACGTCACAGGAGATGTATCCACTGTTCTCATTCCATAATACATAAATCAAATGTTATATTGGCACACTTATACCTTAAAAAATAGCAACATGTTCCTGCATTCATAATATAAAATAAGTAATTATAATAATGTATAATAATATCACTCACACATTTGGTGTGTTTTACCTAAGATTTTCGGTATTCAGTATAACCAAAGACACAAACCATCAAATCCCCCTCAGAAGTTTTGAACTTCATAGCAAAACAAATTATCCTGCAATGAAGCCTTTGAACTGTAATGCAGATGTGAGAAATCAAAAGAGAAAACCTAATGTGAAGGAAAATCTGCAAAAACTGGACCAAGGAAGGGAAAATTCCAAGATACAACAAAAAATTGAAATATTTCCGCAATTAGACAAAGGCAATTTCAACAAGGGGGAAAAACCTGCAAACACTCGTCCTTCAATTTTTTTTTTTTTCATTGCAGGATGAATTTACACTCAGATTAGTTTCTATTCATTAATTTCTATTCTAGGAAGAGCTAAGCTCCTGAACATGAAACTATTCTCTTCAAACACTGGGACAAAATTATTTGAATTAATTCAGTATCCGAACTCCCTTTCACAAATGTAATTTCGAATAGTTACTCAAAAATAAGACAAATAATGACAGTCATTACGGTAATAATAATATTATTTTAATAGCTATGCTATATCATGGTGGCTTGAGTTCTTGAGGTAGGTGGAAAATAAAAAAATTAAGAGCTGGGGGCCTCATCATTTTATTTTCCGCCAACTGCCTGTAATACCTGACATCATGAAACAGGCTTATGGTGGCCAAGAGAGGAAGAATGAAAGGAATGGTGAAGAGGGAGATAAAAAAGAAGAAAACAGGAAGAGGACAAAAGGAGGAAGAAGGCTAGCAGAAGCACAAGAAGAAAAGAAAGTAAGAAGAGAAGGCAAGAGGAAGAAGAAAAAGAAGAAGAGGAGGAAGAAAAAGAAGATAGAGGAAGGAGAAGAAAGAGGAAGAAGAAGGGGGAAGAAGAGGAAGAAGAAGAGAAGAGAAGACATGAAGAAGAAGAGGAAGAAGGAAGAAAAAGTAGAAGAAAAGAAGACGAAGATAGAAGAAAGATATTATTAACACATAGATTGTATGCAATCCTTGGTGATCCTAAGAGGATATTCAAAACTAGGTTGTTGCCAGCCTCTCCCTTCAAAATCTCTTCCGATTTGCTGTCACCACCATTACAAGTTTTTCTCCACCCTATTCTGTCTTGCATACCATATTCACTGCTTCTGTCCATATCAGGTTGGTTGCTTTTATTTTCCTCATACCATCTCATTTTCTGTCTTCCCCGTTTTCAGTTTCCGTTCATTATTTCTAGCATCATGACTTTCTCCAGGAGTCCGATCTTCTTGCAATACAACCAAAGAATGAAGATTTTGTGTGAGGGATCTAGCTTTTTCCATAAGCATTCAGGCTCCACTTCTTCTAATACAGATTTGAAGATTTGTTCTTTTATCTGTCCAATGGATTTTCAGCAGTTTCCTCCAGCACCACATTTCAAAGGCATCTACTTTTCTCCTATCTATGGATCTGAAAGTCCAACCTTCACCTCCAGGTATACACAGGAAATATATACAGTTCACATTAACTTTACTTTAGACTTCAATGATAGTCTTTGATAATTTACTACATTTTTTCATGCCTGCATTTCTCAAAATTTTTTCTCAGAAAGAAAAAAATTAAGCATAAAAAAAAAGCACCCAAATTTACATACAATTCGACTGCTTTTTTATTTCTCACTTAATTTTTCTGTCTGGAGCAAATTAATTCTTGTGTAAATAATAAACAATTTACATGTTTCTGGAGTGTATCTATGCTTCCATAATGCAAATTTTTGCCTAGAAATAATTTTTTCAAACCAAATTTTAGTGCTCATTGCGGCCCAACCATTCAGAATATCCACATAGTTTATTGGGACAAAATACGCTTAGAATAATCTTAAGAGCTTATTTTCGAAGTTTCAACATTTTCCTCCCCGGACACTCTGTATATGCAATATATTGCATTCTTGATATATTGCATTGTTGCAAGTTAAAACTGTTAAAAATCGTTGGCCAACACAATGAAACAATAGAATTTTTTAAAAAAAGTGTAATATACACAAGCACAAAAAGCCAACATATTAAAAATAAAATATAAATATTAATAATTGTAAAAAGAAAATTATGTATAGATAGGAAATACCTTAATTACAATGAACCAATAGGTTGACTACCTTAGTATGTGTCTTATATTAATATAATATTAACTAATTAATTATATTTAATTTACTTACTTATTAATGTGGTTCAAATTAAATTTTATTATGTAGAAATTTATGTTCTTACATACAATGCCTACAATTAAAAAGACACCTGTGCATTCACAATGGAAATTTCATTAGACCCAGACCTTTGATATTTCAGAAGAAAGGTACAGGAAAGATTCGTTTTAGAACTGTCAACTAATTTTGGATAAAATATAAAATAAAACAGTTGTATATATGTTTACAAAGAACTAGTGGGCTGTATAGTTATAATACATTACATTACATAAAAGAAAAATCTGCACCGTTTTTCTGCAAAAGTTTTCTGATACAAACATTTTTAACTTACCCGGGATTGTGTCACTGCCTTGTGAGAGTAAATCTAAGCCCTCACTATCAAGAGCAACTCCAGTTCTTTGACTTTTTCATCTAAAGAGCTTGCTTCCTTTACTATATTCATAAGGCAAGATTTTAATGCAGATGACTTCAACTGCACTATACAAATAGAATACTTTTTACTCCAAAGCCTGGAAACTAGTACAATTATGACCTAATGTAAGGATATATATATCTTATCTCTATATATATATTACCTATTATATTATTAAAAATAATCCATACAATATATATATATATATATATATATAAAATATATATTATATATATTATAATATATATTTATTTTTTTTTGTTTTGAAGATGAGTTTTGTATGTCTAATTAAATATAGCCAACCTCCTCCGAGTGAGCCCTTCAGGTAGTAGTTTTATAGTACACAATTTGCAATGTGTATATTCTTTGATGTGTAAATCTCAATTTATGTCTTCGTTCATTCACATTGCTCTTTTTGGAATTGATCTTCAAACGTGTGTTTGACACACGCAAAGTTGATCCTTCCAGACGAACATACACAGTTGTGTTGCTGTGATAGAATAATGTCTGGATTATAAGAATCTGGGTACTCATTCATCCAACCCTAGACACAACACATGTAATAAATATTTCATTTATCATTTGAAAATGAGCTACAAGTGGAAAAAAAATTATTATTAGCATCTTTATAAAAAGAAAAAATATACCTCGTATTTGGTTAAAGGTTGGTATTTCCTTTGCAGCTGGAACTTCTAGAATAGGTAGGTCAGAAGAAGATACATCTACGTGTCATGGATGTCAAATGGAAGTCTGACTGTGATTCAGTTCTTGGCATTACTAAAGCCTCCACCATATACACGCACTGCATAATATATGTAAACAACTAAAAGCCCCCCAAAAGAAACCTATGAAGGAAGATGGGACCTCATAGAAAACTGAATACAAACTTAGAGATAAACCCAAGACAACAAATTTTAATGACCAGAGTCTAGAAAGCAATCCAAAATAATTTTTAAATCGCTTTTTAGGCTTTTCTAATGGAGGATGAGAGTGGGTACAGTAGTACGGTAATCGGTAGTAGTCATTTGAGCATCCTCTTCAATCTGATGTTGTGCTTTCTGAAAAACTTTAATTTTATATCTTCTGAAGCTTCAACTGCAGGTTCTATGTCACTGTCGGTTTGTAGCTCTTACATCATCCTCTGCAGATGCAGATAGAGAAGACATTGTTATTCTGCCATAATAGGTGCACTAGCAGCCCTATGTCTAACTACGTAACCAGTTAAATTATGTTTTCATCCTGTTTCGAAAACCTGACTTCTTATCAAACCTTTGATGAAAATCTGTCAGATGAAATATCTTTCAATTCTGAAACATCAACAGCAGAAGATGTGCTAGGAGGATCAGTCAAAGAATCACTCAAACATCATCTTTTTCTTCACAAAGATAATGACTTCTTTTCCTCACAGATCGTATTGGAGAAGATTCACTTTTCAAAGAGTGTTGTTTGTCATCCACAACCAATTTAGTTTCCTCTGAGATTTTGGTATCGCTCTGTTGATTTAATGATTCAGAACCTTCATCATCACTAACACTAGAATTTTCTTTACTTTTACTCCTGATCCTGACCCCAGAACCCAATCGCCCGCTTCTAACAGGTTCTGAACTACTAGCTGATGCTGGTTTCTTATCACTAATTTTTCACTAAATCTTTCTTCAACAGTTTTTGTAATTTTCCACTTTCCATTCATGAAATATTCTCCATCCAGCATCACTTCCAGATGCCCCGTCAATAATGCCTGCATCCTGATGCTTGTTGATCTCTTTCCAATCTCCCTTAAAGTATTCTTTCATTGGTGATGGATCTCTTGAAGGAGCACTGGCAACAGAAATTGATGGTGTTCCTGCTGCCAGAGAGGAGCAAGAAGAAGATGGCATTGCTGATGGTAAGACATTTCCAGAGGCAGATGGAGGATTGCCACTTCTTTGCTCCATAATAATTTTCATTTTTTGTATTAGTATCCTCTTCTGGAAAATCAAAAATTACTATAAAGTTAAATTGTTAAATAAGGAAATGATATGACTCTAAATTATTTCATTTTACGTACTACAACTTCACAACATGAATCTGATACCAATGAAATATTTAAACATTAATAATTGTTCCTTGGCCAACATCACATGAATTCATCATGAAGTTCTCCTCTCCAAATTCAATGTTAGAAACACTCTTTTGAAGACAATTAAGCATGCAGGAAATATTAACAAGCCACATCAAAACATTCATTGTAAGGAACAAAATCTAGAACATTTCATTCAAGTTTGAATAAGAATAGATATGAACCACATTGAAGTTTACTGATAATGCAATATTACATAAAAAACACAATTATATAACCATGTCTATACACAACAGAGGACCACACAATTAATACACAATTTGGAAATAAAATGTACTTCAAATTATTTTCATGAAATATTCAAACTAAAGATACACAATATAATAAAAAAGGAAACAAAGTTATTGATTTGAAGAAATACTGTAAATAATTATTTTTTTCAACACTGTATTTAGTTACAATTATCCTGCTAATCAATATTTAAATTATGATTAACAACTTTTAACCTTTAATACATACAAAATTAACTGAAAAGAACCAGTCTAGTACCTACCACGTATAATTTATTTAAGAGTTTAAATACACTTTGAAAGTCATTTTATTTTCGTAATGATAAACATGTACATAAAGGATAATTAAATATTGGGGCAATATATTATTTATTTCAAAATATGAAGTCCATTTGTAAAATATTTAGATGTAAAATCTCCCCAAGTAAAAATTTTCAAAAACACCTTAACAAAAAGATTTAAAAATACATAGAATAAAAGATTTGGCATCATACTTTGGAGAATCCAATGTTAATTGTTGGTTTTTCAGCATCATCATCTGTATCCTCAGCGCTTGGGTATATCTTCATCCAATTCTTCACCTCCAGTATGAAAACGGATCGCAAATGAAGGTACAGATGTTGTGTAATAGATTTTCCTGGCAAACATGTTTTCATTTAACCATATTATTCTCTACTTTCAAATCCAAATGAATAAATAGTGGTGCTTTTTTACAGAATTGTTATGAGTTATAAAAATATACATACCCTTAAGCATGCCTAAAGTAATTTTACCGGAACTGCATTTCTTGCCACTCATTGTTAATATCACAAGCTCAGTGAAGAGAAAAGGTTACAGAGAAGTGTTGGGGAATAAGAGCTTAATGAAAGCTGCATAGAAATAGCATTACAAAATGAGTTTTAAAAGGAAGCTTATAAAAAACCCTGGAATATAAATGCTTAAACCATACCACCACCATTCATACAATGCCAAAATTAGTCATTAGTAACAAGCTCTAAGATGCACAAACTCATGCTAAACAATATTGAGATCATGCACCTTGTTGAAGCACTTTTACATTCATTAAAAGTTGTACATCTCATTATCACAAATACACTTTACTGACATCTGCGCACAAGAAAAGAAACTGTACATCAACTATACAGCAATTCACTTACCTGTCTTTGGAGAGATCATGATTTAGCAGCCACTAATACCATGCACACACACTTCAGTCTGCTGTATCAAAAAAGAGCTACATTAGAAAGGTTTGGAATGGGGAGTGAAATATTGAAGTATTTTAAACACTACAAGTACAGAAATGTGGAATATAAAACTACAAAAGGATAGAAATATGGCACAACACCAAAGAGATACATGAGAAATAAAAAGATTTTTTTGTGTGAGTGTCAAGGAAAAAAACTATTTAATTTTAAATATTTCTCACATATTTAATGCACTATTTCAGTATCACTTTTCCTTTCACTGCAGTTATGTTACCTGACACTACAACCTGTCATGCCCAGCAATGTATCAAAGGATGTTTTATTATTGCATATTATAGAGCTTTCAAGGTGTTCACATGGGACAAAACATGAAAATTCTATATTTCTTTCATGACTTTACTAGATGACACGGGTAAACTACATTGGAGAAAAAAATATATAACAATACATAGCCACAGAGTACTGACAAATACTGACTTTACCTATGCGAAATCCCCCATGACAAGAACGCCGAAAGACCTTCACAGGGATTCTGTCAAATTGCACAAAATTGTATGCACGTATATAATAGTTTCCGGCTACAGGTCGCAGGACTGTACCAAATGACGTTTCGTTCCACCGACCGTCACGACACTAGACATTCTTTTGTTATTGTAGTTGTCATCACTAATTGTGGATTTCTTTATCGTGTGCTTTTCAACGTGTTGTCGGCGTGAATTAAGAAACATTTTATAATGTAGTGATGCCATTTTCTCCGTGAATGTGTCTTTGTTAAATAAATTATGATCTGGCGGGTGTTAGTGCGTTGTGTGTTTCTTGGCTTGTCATGTAAAGTGAGGTTATATTATTGTTTCATCATAAAATGTACATTTTAAAAATCGTTAAACTGCCCCATAAAATGTGTCGTTCCGAGTTATCTTCTTATGTACTGTCATTTATCATTTTACCTTGGCAATCCCGCCCGACAATTTAAATCAGAGGTACTTTTAAATGTATTTTAATTGGCATGCCATTTTTAAATACCATATGGACACACTCGAAAATACAACGGTGATTCTTTTCACAACAGTACAGTTTACCCGACTGCTGTCGAAAGAATGGGATAATCCTCTTCTCCTCTTGTCAACGTTAGATGTTCATTTTTGGAGTGGACCAAAGCAACAGGTTTTGTGAGATGGAAATTGAAGGATGGTTGAGTTCAATTAACTTGTGAATACAGATAGAAAGACCATTGAAATAATAATGCATAGTTTCTATCTCAGTTTTAATCATTACAA
>JAHLJT010006168.1:0-23222 GCA_031308135.1 Acheta domesticus
AAAGAACATTCGTGTCATCGGCAACAGAACCGTTCTTCTATTTTTAATAGACGAGGGCATATCGTTTACATATAACAGAAACAGGATAGGACCGAAGATCGAACATTGCGGGACCCCATGCTCAATTGGCAAGAATTGGAAACATAAGTATGTAATGTCCTTTCGTG
This sequence comes from Acheta domesticus, assembly GCA_031308135.1. Classification (NCBI taxonomy): domain Eukaryota; kingdom Metazoa; phylum Arthropoda; class Insecta; order Orthoptera; family Gryllidae; genus Acheta; species Acheta domesticus. The sequence goes on from JAHLJT010006168.1 coordinate 168, forward strand.
GCAGTATAAGTATTTCTACTCTTTGAGCCCGATGTTTAAGGTACGAAGTTATCCAATCTAGGGCAATACCACGAATTCCATATGAAGGTAATTTTGAGAGCAAAATGTTATGGTCAATAACGTCAATAAATATTAGTGGTATTACGAATATTTTGCCATTTTCACGAAATATTTTTATTCCATCATTTTTTTTTTTTTGAAAAGAAGTACTTTCCAACAGTCAGCGATATTTCCTACATTTTTACTGCGTGCTGTATACTCGAGGCATGCAACATGATGACGCGGTCGGGTGTTCACACAGTCCGGTGCGCCTGCTTCAGTTAATTCAGTGGCGGTAAGTGTGCATCAGTGACTGATATCAGTTTCATCATTAGATGCGGCTAGTATCACTGACGCCGCGTTTCGTGACCTTTAACCTGAATTTCCAATAATTTTTACGACATATGTATTGTTTTAAAAATGTGTTTAGGAATATTGTTTTTATAGATATAATTTCGTATTTTGTAACTATTTGCTTTATAATTAGTGTACTGTAATATTACATATTATATCCGATTTTACATTTTATAACATATTCTTACTGTTTTCTTTACATATTTATGTACATATTTTCCCCTTTCATACTACATATTTTTCCAGTCTCTAGAAATGAAGCACAGTGACTCCTGAAAAATGAAATAACATAATTCACAAGTCTAAACAAGTAAGGTTGTTTCAGTTTGAATGCTTTGAGTGTACATATGTGCCATCAACCAAAAATCGACATGATCTCCGTTTAAATGTACATTAGATCAAAAAGAACAACTTATTTGGCTTAACATCCGTAATGACTTTGATCAGTACGATCTAACGAACAACATACTTAATTTTCAGACAATTTGACCGAAACCTAATTTTCTATAAGTTTTGTACGAAGTTCTTTGGAAACATTTTTTGAGAAAATGGCGTTCGAGCATTACTGAAAATTCGCAATTATGAGCTCATTTTCACAGAAAACTGTTGCGTTTTCGAGAATCTCTATAGGACATAAACTCATAAATAGAATAACATGAACAAATCGCTGATAAAGTAAATATTAACGCCGTGAGACACAAGCCAACTAGTGGTACTATAGAATGACACAGACCGGTGGCGTGCGGTGATAATTTTGGTAGGGGAAGCACTTTTGAAAGTCCAAGGTATAAAAAACGTAAAAAGTTAAAGCTGACATGAATTTTCACAAAATGTGAATATTAACCCGGGCATCTTGCCTACGAACGTAACTGATCGCCCGGGAATAAACAGACCCCCAGGAAAAATTTCGTTGGCTAAATGCCGTCTAACATTATAAACAGATATAATTCGGTATTTATGTGACTTACAACTTAACCTTATTTATCGAGTACTTAGCTATTTAAAATTAATAACAAATTTATAAAATCCATCAATGCATTAAAGCATATTTTTTCTTCCATCAAATGAAAATAAGAGCGTAAACTTTAATATAGGGTGAATGTTAATTGGAAATGTATCTACAGAGTTCAGTAATAATGTTTTTGGCGATCTATACAAACAAGGAATGTGATGTCCGTTCTCCTGTTTTCTCGCACTTTTCACATTCCCTGGATGCTCTGCGGTTTAAATTCCTTGGACAAATTGCACGTCCTGTTAGTTCTATTCTTGCATCTAGTATTTGTTTTTGCTCTGAATGCAAATAATGTATTATTTTTGGTATCAACTCTCGCGACAATCCTAGAATTTATCTCATAATAGACCAAGGGCGAATACGATCCATACTTCCGTCTGCAATTCTTTTGTGTGGTGATTCCTCGAAATATCTGTAATGTTTTATTCTTCTGGAAGTTGATCGTGTGTACGTCGAATGTATCACCGGAAATGGAGATTATCGCAAGGATCCGTGGGCATTGCGCCGCCCATGCCCGTCGCAGGTTGTTCCTACCACGAAGTCTTGTAGACTTCGTGGTTCCTACTTTCCTTGCTAGATGCCATGACTACTGCATGGAATGAGTTCGCCGATGCATTCCCTTCTCGCAAGGGAGAACTGCAGAACGGTACGCAACGAATTAGTTTGTTTAGAATGCTTTCTTTAACTTAATATAAACGTTCTCGATATTATTAGGTGATTTATACTTTCATTGTACTATAATGTAGTTAGCATGTACATAAAATACTCTCAAAATAATAAATTCTTTCAAAGTTGAAGTTGCTACCAGTCGATCACAACGGAATGAATTCTAATATTCATTCTCCTCGCGCACTCACGGCCAACCCGACTTTTCACGAGGCATGACGAAGTCGAACGCCTGCACCTTCGAAGAACGAAGCTTCGCTGTCGTCACCAGACGAATTTACACACCGTTTTGAAAACATCGATTGGGCGGTTCAACCACTAGTACTTAGCTTAGAATCTGAGTTGAGTAAATAGTTTTGCTCTGGCCATAAGCAACGAATATTTTAAATATAGAAATGATTTTTCTGTGCTTTGCTTAGGGGAATGACTCATTCCCTTCATTCCATGGAATGCATGCCACTGGCACAGACTTTCCTGTACTAGTTTTCTATTTCCTTTGGTCACGGTCTAATCGGACTTGTCACAATCTCTTGCAAGCTGCCATCTGTCGCCCCCCAAAGCACGTTTTTTTGACATATTTTATTGATTTCCTAATATTAGAACAGAAGTATTTGAAGAATATTAAAGAACAGTAAAATTTCGCCCTAAATTGCAAGTTTCTTTGAAAAATTTGGAGTCGTATTTAAGAAAATGGCGTTTAAGCGCTATTGCAAATGCGAAATTTGAAGCTCTTTTTCAGAGACAATTTTTGCGTTTTCGAAAAACATCATTAGAACTCGTATGAGGTACATCGATTGACAAGTACAACAGTGTTTACAAATTGCTGGAAATGTGCATATTAACGGTATGAGAGATCTTTCATACAAATTAATTTGTGTAATAAAAATACCCGAAATTAAACTTTACGTCATACAAGTGTGCAATTAGCACTATCAGATCAAAAAGTTTGAAGAAAAAATTTGAGCTAGTTTTGAGAAAATGGTGTTTGAACATATCTGAAATTGCGGAATTTTGAGCTAGTTTTCACAGAAAACGGTTGAGTTTTCGATAAACTTTACTTGACATTATTTAAAGCACATATACTGTGATATACCAGAACGGGACATGGTTTATTCATAATATTAGTTGTATACGGGGCGACTAAATGGACTTGTAAAATGGCGATATCCGGCCCTAGTAACGCCAGCGCAGAGGGTTGCTATGGTGCAGGGCAGGTAAATAAACTAGCTGCAAGCCTCGTAGGTGCCGGAACGCTGGCTAGATCGATATAATAAAGAATATGTGATTGGTCGAAAAACGTATGACGGACGAAGGCGCGGCTACATGGGGTTGTAAGAAATGAGCGGGTTGGCGGGGGGCAATTAGACTTTCTGGTGTTTACCGCCGTGTTTTGGAAAAATAGAACGTGGGACGCTACCGACCCATCAAGGGTTGCAAAATACAGAAAAACATTCATTCGGACTTGGAGCTTCGTTGAGTGCAGATCGTTACAGTCTGACTCAGAGTGGTGGAGTGTAGGTCGTGAACTCGGCTCTTGAGTTTCGTGGAGTGCAAATAGTGTGCGGACCTTGTAGTTGAAAGTGAGACTTATACATTTTCGTGCGAAAAGTAACAGTCGTCATCGGACTTAGAAATTATTTGCCGGAGTACATCCGCGGACTTGGGCAGTTTTGGGTGTTCACCGGACGATAGTTCGAACATTAGTATTTTATTAAACTCGTGTGAAAGATTATAAACCTAAAGCGTCGGAAAGAACTTAGCTAGATTTTATGCAGTGTGGACTGGATACTTCAGCAACCGCGCAAGATCAGAAGACAGAAGAGCGACTCGGATTCATCGGCCAAGTGAGAAGCGTCTTCGGAACGAGCGGGTCGGCAAGACGGTAACATATACTGCAGTATATTAAAATAATATCTTTTAAAAGGGGTCATGGCCATTAAGTAATCTGTTAAAAGTAACATTGAATAAATTGTTAAATTTTGTTCTTTGGGAAAAGAAAAGAGTCTGTTCATTTGTCAATCATAAGCTTCTAATTAGTTGGAAGCAGAGAATTTCCATATTTCAGATTCCACGCCAGGCTGTACAGTCGGCAGATCAGGTAATCGGCTATCTTAGCGATAGCGAATACATGTAATCCGAATCCATCGGCCCAAGCTAGCTGGATGCCCATATAATTTTGACAGAATTAAATAGGGAAAAGTTAGTATTAGTTTATGTCACCTGTTCCTGGCGCCCACATCTTTCTATAAATTCGGAACAGGTCAAACTCACGACAACGTATTACGAAGGGAAGGATGAAGGTATATTTCAATACTTAATATAATAATGTGAACAAATCGCTGCTAATGTAATATTAACGACGTGAGAGACAAGTTAAAAAAGTTTCATTTTTGTAATTTTTGAAAAAGCGACAACACAGAGCAGGATGGCGTTTATATCTGATAGAGTACATTAGGCACTATCCTTAACAAAAGTTTAAAGAAGAAATATGGAGCCGTTTTTGAGAAAATCTTGTTTTTGTATTTTTTATTGCACATATTGCACGCAATGTTGCGCGAAAACTACTAAAATTTTCAAAATAATGTGCATGACCTTAATGAAAGAATTCTCAATGTCGAACAATTTTTTTGAAGGATCTTTAATTTTGTGGTTGAAGGAAGAGCCCGAACAAAATTCAAACTTTTGCAATTTTCGAAAATTCAGAGTTAACCGTGAAATTAAGACCTATGCCACCTTTATAAATGTATTTTCCTCTATTCTTACAAGAAATTTGAAGAAACAATTTGGAGTTGTTTTTGAGAAAATTTTGAAAATGTCCGGGGGGCTTCATTTAAAGTACCCCCCAAATTTTACAGTATCTTTTTCAAAATCTCAAAGCTTCAACTCCAGCCAGATCGACAGGGGATTCAATTAAAAAACAAAAAATACGTGTTTTAGGCGGTAGTAGTGTTCACAAATGGACGTTTTGCTTTCAATAGTTTTTTTTTCGGTATCGAGGACCCACAAAAGGGGGATTCTGGCTACACCACGTGTTAGGGTTTTTTTCCTTAATTTAGCATATGGATTTATCCTCTTTTTCGTTATCAGGGCCCGGCAATGAATTTTTTTCTGCCGAAAATACGTTTTTCGCGCAGCATTACATATCTTTCCCTATACTACGTATGTTACTCCGTATTTACGTACGTATACGGAAAAATATAGTAATGTAATTATTTTTAAAAAAACAATATTATAGAGCATTATGGCGTTTACCATATCTTATAGGGTTCATTTGGCACTACCCCTACTACAGGTTTAAAGAAAAATTTCAGAGCCGTTTCAAAAAAATAGTTTTTGTTATTTTTTGAAATTGTACGTTGAAAGTGCTAGAGAACTAATTTTTTCAAAATTAATATACACTACCTTAATGAAACTAAATATGAACAACAATTTCATTGAAAGAAAAAATCCCTACCTTCAATTTTAAAGTTGTAGGAAATCGCAGAAAAAGTTCAATCTTTTGCAATTTTCGAAAATTCAGAGTTATCAGTGAAAATCGGACACATTTGTAAGTGTACTTTACCGTATTCTTAGAAGAAATATTTTGAGCCGTTATTGAGAAAATTCTGAAAATGTCCCAGGGACTTCAAGTATAGTAGCCCCGAAAATTAATGAATGTTTTTCAAAATCGCAGAGCTTGACCAGATGGACAAGGGTTTCTTCAATTTGGAAAAAATCCTACGCAAGGTTTAGGCGCTAGCGTTGTTCACATGTATCGGAACGACTGACGGAAGTATTGGGGGGGAATTGAAATATCTGTGATCGCCCGCGCTCCTTTAAAAGAACCGCCACAAGAACGAGGCAGCGAGGCGGGAAGACTGCCCCAGGGTTCCTTCGGCGCCCGGGAGAGCGCGTGCGGTTTAGAACCACAAGGTTCGTTACGCTCCAGTCGGCACCACAGGACTCGCTCCCGACCTTACGGGCGGGTTGGCCGGCGAGCTTTAGCCCCGAGGGGGTATAAATTTCCCCCGCCGGGAGCAGCAAGCCAAGGTCGCCGAGGATCTTGCCAACAACGGCATGGATCTCTTCAGGGTGACCCGCACCATAACCCGTGCCATAACGGGCCATCCCATCAGCGAGTGGCCGAAGCTGATACTGCAGACAGTAATGCGTCTGCTTATCACGCATTCGGCCGAGCAGACGAGAAGGCCCGCTCCTTCGGCCGGCGCCCCAGCCGGCCCCACTCCCGCCCCCGCCGCTCCGTGATGGCTAACACAGCCTCACAAAACTTAATTCATTCACAAAATTCTTTTTCAGCTGCTCCGGGCCGCCTGAAGCTCGCCTTTTGGAACTGCAACAGTATTGTTAGCAGAAACAAACAGACGGAGCTAGCCGCATTCGCCGCAAAGCATAAAATTTCTATTCTGATGCTTGGCGAAACACATCTGCAGCCACATCATCGCTTATCTTTGCCTGGCTTTATTTGTTACAGATCAGACAGACCTGCACGGTTCCCGCACGCAAACCCGGGAGGTGGAACAGCAATTCTAATCAGCCGCGACATCGCGCATCACGAAAATGCTGTTCCTATGTTACAGTTTCTGGAGGCCACGGCGGTTACGGTGCGGACGGCAAAGGGCTCGCTACGCGTCATCTCGGCGTACCTCCCGCCAGCAGGCGGCGCGGGCGGCGCGGCGCTAGAGCAGAGCGATTTCGACGCGCTTCTCGAGCCGCGCTCTCGCGTCCCTATCTTCCTTGCAGAGGATTTCAACGCGAAAACATCAAGGGTGGAATTCCCGCATTTCCACAACCCGCGGCCGAGCGCTGAAAAGCTACGCGGAAACGCACAGCTATGAAGCGCAAGGCTCGCTCCAACCCACCCACTTCCCAAGTTTTTCGGGGCGACCCGATATCCTAGATATCGCTATAACACGCGATATCCGCTCGCAAATCCACCTCACCAGTTTGCGAGCTCACCTCTGACCATCTCCCGGTCATCGCCGAGATAGGTAGCTGCGGCCCACAAGCGTCCTTAGCGCTCCCACCTGCGCATAAACGCACGAATTGGTCTCTTTTTCAGAAGGAGCTGGAAAAACGCCTGCCGGAAGCGGAGCCCATCTTAGATCCGCAGCAGATCGAGCCAGGGAGTAACTAAGATTGCGGACTCTATTACAGATAGCCTGAATGCGGCCGCCTTCGCCGCACGGAGCGAGCAGCGGGCCCCGGAGCTCCCGCCTAGAATCTTAGTGCTCATTCAGCGCAAAAACAGGGCCAGAAACCAATGGCAGCGTACGCGGCACCCGGCGGACAAGCTTGCTCTGAATCAGCTGAGGCGGCGTGTAGACGACGCTTTAGCTGATTTCAGAAACACGAAGTGGGGAAACCTGCTGAAAAAGCTGACGCCGGAAGATCGCTCTTTATGGCAGCTAACGCGTAAACTTACACGGACGTCTGTTTCAGTGCCGCCCCTGACGAACGAGAACGGCGACAACGTGGAGGCGAACGAGGACAAAGCGGACGTCCTCGAATCGCAATTCCGCCCTGTGGAGGAGCTGCCGCCGGCGGAGCACGTGGAAAGCGTGAATTACACCGTCGCAGCGGCCCTGCACGCCCCCGCAGACGAGCCGGAGCTCACGGACGCCATCGCCGCCCTCCGCAGCGGAAAAGCGCCAGGACCGGACGGCATTACAAACGACGTCCTTAAAAAGCTACCGCGCAGCGCCATAAATTACATTGTGTGCTTGTTTAACGCAATTTTCATTTTTCAGCTCTTTCCGACGCAGTGGAAACATGCCCACGTGCTTACCTTTCCAAAGCCCGGAAAGGATAAGAGATTGCCACAATCTTATAGGCCTATCAGCCTTTTAAATACGCTCGGCAAACTCTTTGAGAAAATTCTCCTTAAGAGAATCTTAAAATTCTCAGATAAGCACGCATTAATTAATAATGAACAATTTGGTTTCAGGGCACACCATAGTACCACGCACCAATTAGTGCGCATAGTAGATAGAATTCGGCGCAACTTCAATGAGCGGCGATATACGGGCGGAGTTTTCCCCGACGTCGCTAGCGCCTTTGACAAGGTCTGGCATGACGGCCTCCTTTCCAAATTAATCACAGCAAATTTTCCAACCTACATCACCCACCTATTAAACTCCTACCTCGCGAACAGATCGTTTCAAGTGACGATTCTGAACGCAAAATCTTCCACTCGCAGCATACGGGCGGGCGTGCCTCAGGGGAGTATTCTCTCTCCGGCGCTTTACTGTCTGTACGTGCGAGACATACCAAAACACTGCCAAACCGAACTCGCCATGTACGCAGACGACACGGCTGTAATAGCCACGTCTAAAAAAATCGATCTGCTCTTGAAGTATTTGGATCAACATTTGCTACTGATCCAGGAGTGGCTCCGGCAGTGGCGCATTAAAGTTAACGTGGAAAAGATGACACGGCGGACAAGCACGGCGGTGCTCTTCACACGTAAATACAAAGTCGGCCTGCCGCGGCCACTAGCGCTTTGCAATTCTAATATTGAGTGGCGCGCCAGTACCAAGTACCTTGGCATCACGCTCGATCGTGCGCTCACCTTCAGAGAGCACACGGAAACGGCTTCGAGCAAAGCGTGGCAACGCCTGGGCATGTTGCGAAGCTTATTACATAAGCGGAGCAAACTGTCCACAGCGAATAGCCTGCTCCTTTATAAAGCCATGATTAGGCCCATTATGGACTACGCCTGCCCGAGTTGGGGAATAGCGGCGCAAGCTCATATCAAAAAGCTACAAACTGTCCAAAATGCGTGCCTTCGTAGCATTTTATGCGCGCCACGTTACGTAAAAATTTCAGAAATTCACTCGGCGCTAAAGATGCCGACATTAGAAATTCATTTCAAAAATCTAGCACAAAATTTCTTTGATAAACTAAATGCGTCGAATAATGACATAATTAAAAATTTAAATACGTACGTGCCGGACCCCACGGCTACGTACAAGCGTCCCAGGGACATGCTGCAGTAGGCCTCACCGAAACAGCAAATAGGGCTTAACGCCAATACGGCAAGAAAATTGCGGTAAACAACGCCACAAGCGCGCCGAACGGCTATTGTCTTTCCTGACCATGTTTTATTTTTATGTTACAGATCAGCCATAGATGTCCGCAAGGATAGGGATGGCTTCACAGCAGGGAAGTGTGGCGGCATTGCACCGCGCGGCCACACTGAACTGTGCTGAATAGCACGAGTCGAGCAGCGAGCCAGTTGGAGTCTTCCCGGCATAGAGTGAACTTCGCAGCGGTATTGGAGACATCAGAGTCGACTATATACGCAACGCCCCCGGATCTCTCTCTCTGGATAACTTCGGACTTCGGCAACTCCCTCGGCACGTCACCCGGACTTCGCAACGACCTACGCTCTTCTCGGTACATCTCCTGGACATTGAAGATTTGGCTACGACCTGGTTTACTCTATCGATCGCTGAAACATTGTTTGTACCGAGAAAACGCTATGGAGGAAGCAGATGCATTGTGGACGAATTGCACTGCTACAACCACCTCCCCTGGTAGCTCATGGGGTGTCTTACCTTAAATTATTAATCATGTTCATTAACAAAACACAATTAATTCCGGAGAACCACCGAGTTGATTACTGCCCTAAACCACTAACTCGGAAGTGGAATGGGGTTTCTAACAATAATGAAGATAAATAAAAACAACACATAAATGAACATAGAAAGAATATAATAAACTAAATATATATACAATACTTAAAAAACTAATGACTTAAACTAAATAATTATGGCCTAATTGGTTACAATACTAGCGTGATGGTCAACGCCACGTGGTGATGTGGACGTTACCAAGTTCCAGCGATGAATGATGAAATTGGACGAAACGGGCGAGTATATTAGACTCAAGCCCGTTTAGGCAGTTGCGATGAGTGATAACTAGCTGGCTGCACATCTGGATGACGCCAGTAGAAAACGATAAGCATGGATGCAAGGATACTTGCAGGGGCACGCGAAGTACGTGCCAGACATTTTAAAGAAAAACAGTTCGTGCGTTGGTGCACTGAATAAAACACGCCGGTTGGCATAACAATAAACACAGTGATGCAGTAATAATTAGTTCAATATAAGGAGAACTATACTCTCCTGTAAATGTGACTTGTAAAAGTGCACGTGGCAGTAGACTGACTGCAAGATGGCGAGCCTCCTGTAACGGGGCGACGAGGGGCGCATCCGACGCTCGTCGTGGCGTCCTCGGAACTGAACTCATTGTTTAAACACTAGTGGGGTGGGAAAACACACTCTTCGCGTCCGTTACGTAAGACTCGTCCGTTGCTTGTTTCAATTTGCAAGGAAGGCGGTAGAAGTACCATACGGAGCCACTAGGCCGCGTGGCGCATGGTTGGTCCTGTATGTGGCTCGCTCTTACTAGGAAGCAATGAATTAAAATAAGATGCATGAGAAAGATGTGCGGGAACTTCTTAAGACACATGAATAACATAGCATTGTTTATTTGCTTGCTCCAACACGCTACTTTGTTAATAAACTTATTTTAACTGGATCTACTGGTTCTATTTGGTCACAACAATATGGAAATCGATTTTCCGCAGCATTACGTAACTTTCTATATACTAGGTATATTACTCCGTATATACCAGGGCCGCTCAAGCAGAGCAAATCGGCTGCGCGGAGCCGTGTTGTCAGCCGAGAGCGGGACACCGGAGCGCCCCTTGCGATAACCACTGTCACAGTGTCCCGGTAACTCTAGTCGCGGAAACATGGAAGTCGACGCGAGCACTTCACAGACCAGAGCATCTACACCGACAATTTTCAATGCAGTATGGGAAGAAAGGTATCTTTTCGCCGACAATGGCAGCTATGCCAAATGTTTAGTTTACATAAAGGGTTCAATCACGTGAAGAAGTTTAATTTGCAAAGACATTATACATTTAATCCTGCTGATGAAAATGACAAGTTCGCTGAAGAAGAACAAAAGGAAGTTTTCAGTGTTCTGAAAAACAATGACTCACTAGAAATAAGTTTTGGATGTATTTTGTTCTTATGTTGTTTTGACAGTAAATAACACAATACAAAAGAGTTTAATTTTATTGCATACCGATACTACAAGGTGAGCATTTAGGAAAAGAACTTCCCACAAAACCGTTTTCCAAAACTGCATCGTAATGCTGTTCGATTGTTAAGTACGTTTGGATCAACATACAACTGTGAGCAATTTTTGCTTCTTTGAAAATTTGTAAATCTCGAATGAGAAGTACAATTACAGATCACATTCTGAAATGCATGTTACGGCTCAATAGCACCATGTCATCTCTTCCAAATATAGAAAGTATATTGCGAGAAAAACACTTAAAAGGTGTAATAAGAGTATTTGATTTTGCAATCAACTTCATTTTTTAATTTTAATTTTCTTTACTTATAGTATGTTTATTACTAGTTTATTTAATCACATTTTTTTGCAACATTTATAATACTTTTCATATTCAGCAGCATGATAAACTGTGTAATGTCACCGCTATTAAATTTCTTTATGTTATTGAGTACATTTTTTGGAACACAACAATTGGCATTGCCGGCGCAATCTGCAAAAAGGTACTTTTCTTTCCATGGTGCATTGCAAGTTGTCGTTTTTTTAATTTCCAAATTATACTAATACGTTTATATCTAGTAACTGTTCCAATTAATGTTATAAAAATATCTTACTGTTTTTTTCTGTCGTAATATCCTTTCCCAGAGCTGTGAGATTTTTTCATTCCGAACAACGGAAAATACCCCGTAGAAATACGACGCGACCCACTGTGCCACATGCCGCCGATCGATATTTGATGACGTCATTCGCTCTTTCTGCGGCAAAAGAGGAGAGAGCAACAGGCCGCTCCTCCTCGGAGCAAATGGTTGAGCGGCCCTGGTATATACGAACGTATACAAGAAAGTAACTAGTGGAGCAACAGCTTTTCTCGTATTAGTTTTCTAATTCTTTGGTCTGGCCTAGCTTTTCTGTCTTGGCTTATACTTTTGCCAGCTGCCATTTATCGCCGCCGAAAGCACATTTTTTTGAAATTTTCTCAATTTCTCGGTTTATTAATAATAGAATCCAAACATTGTGTTAAGAATATTAAACAACAGTAATACCTCGTCCTAAATGGTCATTTACATTCACAAATTTGGAGTGATTTTTGAGAAAATGGTGTGTAAGTGAAATTGTAAATGGGAAATTTGAAGCTCTTTCACAGAAAATGTTTGAGTTTTTGAGACCAGCTCCATTTTCTTAAACATCTTTTAGACTGTCCAACAACAAAATTTCACCAATATCGACGGTGCCATTTTTTTGAAAATGTCCTAGGGGCTTCATGTTAGTAAAAAATAAATTAAAGCCTACTCTACCTTTAATTACTGAAAGAAATGGCAAGAAATATTAAAATATAATTACAAAACTTTATAAAGAATACATAATTACAACCACAAAGCAGAAACAAGGAACTGGAGCAACATATTCTTGAAGGTGGTACACCACACACAATGTGATGAACTTTTGTAAAGGAATACCACACCAACACATATCATGTTTGCTTATGGTGGAGCGTTTGCTGGGGGGGAAAAATTGTCTCTTATTGTAAACGTCAATAATGTATTTGTATGAAACGATTAAAAAAATTTCAAAATTTGCAATTTTCAAAAATTATGCGGCATCAGTAAAAATCAAACCTGTGCCACTGTTATGTGTATTTCATTATATTCTTACAGCAAAATTCTTTAAAAAATTTGGAGCCATATTTGAGAAAATTTTGAAAATGTTTCAAGTACCCCCAAAACTTCAAGAATTCTCTTCAAAGTTATAAGGCTTCGATACAATGATGGAATATTCATTTTGGCAAAAATCCCACACATAGTTTAAGTAAGACAAGACAGTAAAGTTAGTTCAAGAAATTAAAAACCAAAGGTTTTAAAATTTTTTTTAATAATATCACATAAAATAGTAAATCTTATAACTGTATGTTTGAAATATTAATTAAAAACTCTAAATTAAACCAATAAATGCCCTCAAGAAAGACAACATATAATACAAAATCTTACAATAAATGTACACAATACAACTTGCTCCGCAACTTTGCTATAAATCATGTATTTGTTACTTCATTACCCAAACAATATTAATATAAAAATTTTGTTACTGATAATGAATAGGTGAGTTTGAAATCCTGGTTTCTTTCTTTTGTGATAAAGAGTTCATGTTCAAACTATAGAAATTTTCTCAATGGAGAATACAGAATTTACATCTAATTCACCAACAGCCTGGAGGATTGATTGAAAAAAAAAAACCTTTATCCTTCTTATATTTCAGACAACTCTAGAAAAAATACATTTATAAGACATCTTATGTATGCTAAAGTTCAAGTCATTCTAAATAGTGGTAAAAATGAAATGCAAAGAGGACTCTGAACTTCACAACAAACTAAGTTCTTACAAAAACAATAAAACCTTTTGCAAGACAAACCTGAGAAATGTAAAGTGTTTGTGGAAAATAAAATTTCTGAATAAGTGCCTAATTTTTACTTCCTGGGCTGCTAGAACTCTTATTTGGGAGAAAGAAACACTGCCATAAACCAGAAATACTCAATTATATCTTGGTACCACAAAATAAACTTTGAAGAATCCTAAAGTGAAGTTCATAAGAAAACACCCATATTCACACTTGTATGGACTATGACAACCAGAGACAGAACCAAACACTGCAGCAGAATATAAGCTGCAGAAATGAGTTTCCTGGTTTCAAAATAAATAATTTCACAAAAATAAAAGATATTCTGCAAGTTCACAGACCTCCTGACAGTACTGTTAAACATAATACTGGTGTCATTCAAAGAAAAATTGAAAGAATCTCCAGTTTCATTACGAACTATAAACCCAACAAGAAGAGAATTATTGGGCATCAGATTAAATAATTTTATCAAGAAAGGTATTGCAATGGCCACTGAATCCACAGCTTAAAGACAACGAGTGATATAAACCATTTCTCTTCATACACAAGTAAAGTTTCTATTTCTTCAAAATATTCTCTCATATTTCACATTTTCTTCAAGCAAATACAAATTTGCTCACATTCTGAGAAATATCACACAAGGACTGTACTGGTCTCAGCATTAGAACTGTGGGCTGATAAGGAGAATAGTAACCCCCTTGCTTATACAAAATATCCAGATGATATGAATATTATTCGTACAACTTATCTTGAACGATGACCTTGCTTCCCTCTCTCTGGTACAATAAACAGTTGACGGCAAAAGCTTACAGCGAGCACTGATGACAACATTCCAAACACAGCTTCACAAGCACAAAATAGAAACTATTTCTTGTTGAAAACAAGAACTTCTGTCCAAGATTTTCTCAAAAAAATCTCAAGAAATGACAGAGTCAAGTGAAGATCTATCATAGGAGATACCTCGAATTCCTGAGAAAGAGAGGACACTAATTATTGAGAAAGGTGCGAAGACATGACTCATTCTCCAGAGATTGGCATTGCTTCATAAAATCTTGTGGCCTACTTCGTAATAATACTCCCACTCCACCCGCATTTCTTCAATTCATTGTTCAAGAAAAGTTGTGTGAGTAATACTTTTGCAATTCCCAGAAAAAGCTGAAATGACATTCCTTTTATAGTACAATTCTCCTTAAAAGAGAGGGAGATTTGTAAAGTAGTGAGTGCCGGTGCAATGGAGCATGTTCAATTGGTTAGTATTGGAAGACCACTTGGTGTCAAAATGTGTTGGTTGTAAAATTACACTGAACTTTTAAACAGAATTTGACATGAAAGGTTTAATATCCTGTAGGGCTCAATTTCTTTGGGATATATTACTATAAGTATCGACAGAAATTGATATCTACAAAGGCAATGCAACTGGGGGATAGCTATTCTCGCTATCCACTGGAAACTTCAAGATCCTGATTAATGTCATCGCACTAGACCTTGTTTTATTAAATACTCTTGATCCCGCATCCATAACCTTTCACAAATAATATTCAAAACAGGAGCAACTTCTTGGACTTCACTGCGTTCTCCACTCCATTTGTTGTCAATTCTAAGGACTGGAATTCTCCATTTGTGCTCAAACTCTTTTATTTCAGAAGACTGTACCTCTACTCGATTTGTTAAACTGTACCTGCAAAGTAAAACAATTATGTCTTACAACTACCAAACATTTTAACCTTTGACCACTAGCAACAATATCTCACCGTGTTCCAATCACTATACTTGTAGGATTTTCAGTTTGTTGAATGGTTTTACTCATAAGCTGTGGCAGATCATTGAAACTACCAGAATCCATAAATGAAAATATAAATACTATGCCATCTGCCTTTTCTCGACATGCCTGCAAGAAATAATATGAAAATCAGGTTCACTCCTACAAGCTAAATACAAATATTTAGTGTAGGTGCTTACAGGCAGAATATGACTATATTTCTTCATGCTATGATTCACCCGCATCCCAAAACTGCAATTTGAAAAGGATTATTTTGTCCCATATTTTGACAGGCCAATATATATTGGTTTTTCTTATGCCTGATGTTTCAACATAGGAACTGAGGGCTTTAGTTCCTGCAAGACGAGCTACAGTTGAAGTCTTTCCAATGCCAGCTTTACCAGCAACAAAAAGTTTATATGACACTTCCTCAACACTGGAAGGGACATTTGGTTTTTCAAGCACTCCTGGAAGAAAAGTACAATGCAGTATTCAATAAATTAATTCATGAAATTCAATGAATACCATTTCTTCAATATGATCATTAACAAAAATTAATTACCAAATATCTTTCTCCCAGTGGTTTGAGGATTGTAAAAATACTGTAATATGGCTTCTCCTTCGGCTGAACTTTGCCAGTCCATGCAAACTAAATTGCTTGAACACATTCTCGCGCTGTGTTCAGATCATGAACTAATAGTATAATTTACAACTGCATTAGACATCACACAAGATTGGCAAAAGCAGTATTAACTTTATTCTAATAGTACAAATAAACCCAAACACTCGAATTACTAGTCTCGAACGTTCAACAAATCGTGCTGTATTCTATAATATTAATAATAATCCTACTGTAGAGAAGAATCATAACTACGTTAAGTTTATCGCCCTATCAGTGTACAAAGTTCGCCAATTTTGTTGTCTTGTTGGGTAGAGACGGAACGTAGAAGCGGACCCGTATCGCCTCTTATTCTTCACCTAATTAAATCCTTGTAATTTCAATACCACGAATTCAATTTTCAATTGCAACAAATAAGACTTGTCCTAAACGAAAGTGTCTGAACAAGCATTTGAATCAAGCCTGTTTACGCAAAGTCTCTTAATGGCAGTGAGTTCGTTCCCGAATTGAACGATAGAGTTCACTCTAATTTTTCATTATAGTAAACTTGTAATTATTTGTGAAACTGGTGCATTCTCATTTGGGTGACGAAGTATTTTCACCATTTCTCAAAAACGGAGTTTTCCGATTTAGTGCATTAATTCAAAGTAATAATTTTTTCGATGACAAATTCGAAAACCAATTGTCCTAGCCAAATTCATATTTTCTTATAATCTGCAATTGTTTAGTAAAAATATATACATATTATTTCTTTGGAATTGGGATTAATACCAAGTTTACTATGCTAACGCCATCTGTTGAGTCATGTGAAATTACACTCGAAAAAGTCAAAGAAAAGAAAGGGACTTTAAAAGTGCAGTGAATATCTATGAATTTGGCCATCATCATTGCCAATTCTGCGTATTACTGGGTTAGATGTGGCGTGGAAAACTATCTGTTCTTGAAATATCTAGCCGGTGTTTATAGTACCAGTTAGGCGTCAAATTTTGTGTTACCGCGCAGCATGGAACACATATCTGGCAATAGTCGTTTTAGAATGAACGAAGGTGACTGGATGTGCAGTGATCCCCAGTGCGGAAACGTGAATTTTGCTCGACGGGACCGGTGTAATCGTTGCGATAAAGAAAGGGGTGAAGCACCGAAAAAAAAGAAACTTGGTCAAGAAATTGGAAAAGCTGCTGCCGAGAAAAGTCGAGGCTTGTTTAGTGCTGATGATTGGCAGTGTAATAAGTGTGGAAACGTGAACTGGGCTCGCCGACAATCTTGCAACATGTGTAACGCTCCGAAGTTCGGAGAGGTTGAGGAGCGTACTGGTTATGGCGGTGGTTTTAATGATCGTGGCGTTGTGAGTATAAGGAACGACGCGATTCTGATGACGAGTACGATGAATACGGGAGAAGGAAGAAGAAAAAGAGGAATTCCGACAAACAAGATGATCGAGAAAAAGTGAAACCAGAGAAGGACGTAAACAACGGCGAAGATGAAGAGGAAGATGACGAAGAGGACGATGAAGAAGATGACGACGACGGAGATTTGTCAAAATATGACTTAAGTGGTTTTGGCGATGAAGACACTGTTTCGAAAGAAAAGGAGAAAGACAGAAATGGCAGGAGAGGGGGTCATGTTCAAAGACCATCTCGGTCTCCATCAAGCTCACGGTCCTCTCGCTCTCGATCAGTCTCACGTTCGCGATCTCGATCGCGATCCCAGTCCCGATCAGGCTCCCGATCACGATCGCGTTCGCGTTCTTCTCGCTCCCCGATCCTCACGTTCTCGTTCAGAATCCGGTCACGTTCCCGATCTCGATCCCGTTCTCGCTCTCCCGTTAGAAAGCGATAAAAGACTTTTATTTTGAGAAAAGTGTTTTAGGACAGTCGTAACGATGATCGTTGTGTAACCCTAGTCTAGAAAATAATACTGGCTACTCTCACCAGATTTGTGAAGAAGTAGAAATATGGTTAAATGAATCATGACTATGGAAGTTAACGAGTGTGATTGTTTAAGTTCTCTCCCTCATTGTTCTTGCTTTCTGTTTTTAAATCTAAGATTTCCATCAGTGCAGGAATGTTTACTAAATAGTTGTGCATGGCTCTATGTTCAACTGCGGACACCTGTCGTGGTTGAATTTAATTGGCAGAAATTTTCCCTGTCAAGAAAATTATCGGTATTGCTTCTTCTGTTTCCAGACTTTTTGAAAAAAAATTAAGGAATCTTGTAATGTAATTACAAAGCATTGTTAAATTATCTGCAATATGCATGTAATTTGTAGTTTGCAAAGATGATTTAAATCTTATGTGTTAAATGTTCTGAAGTTAAGTAAGGGTGAGTTCAATAAAACTGCATTACATAACCAGGTGTTACCTAAATATTGGAGGGGGGAGGAGGGTTACTGTTTATACTCAGAAGTGAGAAATGCATTTTTTAAATGTGTTGACGTACTGTCATCTACATCTGACTTTCATAAATAAGTAAATGGGTTGTCTTATGATTGGAAAGTTTTCATTGGGTTTCAAAATATGTGGAAATACTATAACATAGTTGATTATTTTGTTTCCAAAGTTTCTACTGTCAAGTTACATTTTGAAGGTCTCTTTGCAGCACTCACTTTAATAATGTGAATACAAACGTTCTTCAACTTAAAAATCCTTATTTTTCCTTCAACTGCTTTCTATTTCTCTTTTATTATGTACTTTTTGGGAACAAATTGTATGCTTTCATACTTTCTCATTTTTTAAAACCATACCGAGTTAATTTGAAACTCAGTAGTGCCAGTACTGGCAAGTCAGGTTTTTTATCTAACTGCAATAATGCCAGGATAGTAGATAACAATGCTACTTGAAAAGTGTTGTAAAATTGAAAACTTGTTCAATGGCCTTTGAGTTACTATTGTGATTAACAGATTAATTACCTCTTCAAGAAATGAAATCTTTTCCTTACCTTAGGAAAATAATTGAAAACTCTTCCCTACTGCTGTTCATTTTCCATAAGAGTAGTAACAAAGGCATTGAAGTGGGTAAATTCTAATGAATCCATTATATGCATTTCTTGTAAAGAAATTTGGTCTCGGTTGTTTGTTTAAGTGAAACAAAACAGATTCATTTTGTAGAGTTAGTTGCAGGTTGTATCCTTTAATAACTTTCTGGAGCTTATACTACTGACTATGGAAATTGTTATAAAACTCTTTATTTCCACATTAAGATTATTTGTGTGAGATTACTAGAGTGCTGTTTTCGTTTTGTTCAGAATTGAGAAAGCGAACCACAAACATGTAAAGTAAGTGTGTTTTCAATTCAAATTGTATAATTGTTTCTGTAGGTTGACGTGGTAGTTTTCTGTAAATATTTAAACGCGAATTGACTGTGAATGAAAATAGTGATTCTGTTACCCCATCTTAATTTGAGAGAATTTTTCTAAGGGAACCCGTTGTATCGTGAATGTGAACTGTTATTGTGTATTTCACCATGAACATCTTAGAAGTTTAAGTCTGCTCAGTGTGTATGTGTGTATGTATATATAAAATAAATTGTGCATTTTTTGGTAAAAAATAAGTGCATTGCTTTTGATGGGTGAATGACCTATGATACAAATATGGAAGCATAAAAAGCTTGTTGCTATGGTTTTTTTAAAACTGCATTAAACGGTGAAACCAGTTTTCAGGTTGCTTTTAGGAATGTTATTCCACTGTGTTGCAGTAGATTGTAAACATTTTATGTTCACTGTTAAATATTGTATAAACCAGTTATGAAAAAGAGAAATTATTTTAAAGCAATTCTTGCTTTCAGATTTACATTAGACCTGGGAAAGCCTGGATTTACAAGCTTATATATTTAGATTATTCAGTCACATGTTACATTCATGTATTTAAAATACAGTAAATAGTTCAATTGCATACAGTTTTCATGTTACAGGAAAGTAACAATATTTACGCTTGTAAGTAGCTAATGCAAAACTTATAGAAATTTATTTTGCACAATGTCATTTATATTGAACAAAATACTGTAATATATGATGGATTTTGTTTTGCTGGTTTGTAACATTTCAGATATTTTATGACTTGATTACTCATTTATTGACTACCTCTGCATGTTGTTTTCCATCTATTAAATATATACTTAATGTTATACAAATATAGTAAGTTAATTTTCCAATATATGACTATAGACTGCCTGTTTTTGCCACCTGTTATTTCTTTTATGATTGTGTATCAATATTAAAATTAGTGTACATTAAGTAGTTTCACAAAAACGCATTTAAATTTTGGGTTCTGACAAAGCTCTATGGAATAATGCCTTGCACCTTTCTCAGGTTTATGAATTATGGGAACAATGATGGAAAGAATTCTTTTTTCATATGTGACCATGATCTTAACCTTATTTTCATGAGAACATGCATAAACATTGAAACATGTTTAAAACAGTCTTTTGTCAGAAACAAGAGAAAACATTTAGTTTTGTTTAATGAAATTGTAAGTTCTAAATTTTATAACGTAATTTTTTCTCAGTAAAAAACTATGACAACATAGATTATTAGATTCAGTTATCACTGGTGGAAAATGTATACTTGCTACAGTAATTGTAGTGAATAATTATGCATGAAAACAGAATAATTGCTAAGTATTGGTAAAAGCATACATAGGACATTTTTGTTTATGTACCTTTATTCTGTGTAAACTTGTGAAAAGATAGTGAAATTGATGCAATGTATTTGAAGCTTGTGGATTAAGACTTCCATTTGTACATTAGAACTCAATTTGCAATTCATGTGGAATTGCACTTGTAACTAATAAGGGAATATGAGTAACATATTTGTTTCTTTTTCTGTGTTATGCCCATGGAGAAAAAAAAAATCTATTATGACTTTTTTTTTTACAAATACCATGATTGCTAATTGCTTTTGACAAAGAACAGAAGAAATGCAACTGGAAATAGTCTGATTATAGTAAATTGCATTTCCAAGTTTTATTTGCGGGTGAGCTGTCTCTTTTGAACTAGTGACTTTAAAATATTATTCATTGTGAATGATTCAAAAAAGCCACTTTATCTTGGCAATTGTTAACAAGCTTTTCTTCCAGATGTAGTCACAGTAAAGGTGTTTTTTGTTATTTGTGTTTCACAAGTGTATTATTTTTAACGGTGTTACAATTCTGTATAATGTAACAAATTATTTGAATACGTTTGATGTCATTAATATTTTGTTACACATATCAACATCAGTAAATAAATAGAATTCCACTTCTGTATCTGTTTATTTAATATTCAATTTACAAATGGAAGATAAAATAATTGTTCAAATTTAAACAATACATGATATCAAATTTTATTGCAAAAGGTGGGGAAAATACTTGTTCAGATACAAATGTATTAAAGTGGTTCTAATGAAATATTAATCAAAATCATCATCCTTGTTGGATTTACATATTTTGCCCGAAACTGCAAAGTTTTTGCTTCTATTCCTGGAAACATTTCATTACCTTCTTCATCTTTGACTTCTGAATAAGGAAGTTCTACAAGCAATTCATATCCAGCTCTTTCAGCTTGCTTTTGTGAGGCATTCCTGTGAAATTATTTAGAGTGAGTTGGAGACCTATTGCACTGGTCATTTGAGCTCTTGCTTTGAGGATTTCAACTCCCACGTTTTGACCTCGGAATTCTGGTTTTACTGACAGCCCCAGTGCTGTTGTAAACTTGTCCACGCCATACTTTTTGTACACATCCACCATTTCCAGAGTCAAAACACAAAACTCTCTGAATTTCTTGATTTTTTTATCGGGTATCTGAAAAATAATCAAAATGTGTGTAATTAAATATAAAATTCCAGAAGTATTAAAAAAATACAATAAATTTAGGTTATTAATCATTTATTAATATAAAAATATTTATTTCTTTGGAATCTATGAAACTGGTATAAATGTTATTTCTTTTACCAAATAAACATTCACTTTGTATTGAGCAAGGTTTTTCTAAGAGAGTGAATAATGGTAATTTTGGTGGTAATTATTAAATATTCAGACCAAGAATTGAACAGAAACTATCTTTGAATGTTGAACTTAATAAATTAAATATCTGTCGTTACCTGTTTGCATTAAGTCAGATTTATAATACAGTTTCATCAAGTAAACTGAATGATCATATCATGCCTAAAAGAAAATAATTATTATACTTTCCCACATTTCAGTATTTTTAACACATTGATTCTATTTCTATTTAGCTGGAAAAGTCTGGAAGATTTTGAGAATAAAACTAGGTCTTGTTTTACTAACAATGCAGTGGTGGTGTTTGGACGACTACACTAAATCATACAATGGGGGAGGGAGGGGGCCATCAAAAAAAATTTTTTGCAAAGTTAAAAATGCATGTTTTTCAATAAATGTTTATATTTTTGATCATGGTATGAGTACCTTGGTATATCATGAGTAAGTTCCATATAACTAACAATATTGTACATAGTAAATAAGCAAAGATTGGGATACAATATAGAATTCAATATTTGATAAAATTTTCAGTAATTCAACGTTTCATTAATAAACCTAGAACAGTCTATCATTAATTTGCTGTCTTATTTGTTACATATAATTGAAAATATAATTCATTACAATAACTGCGTGGCCCCAGTTGGGAGTCATCAATATAATTTAGGAAAATAAAAGTAAGGTACACAGTACATAAAATGTTAACATAATATCAATTTCAATAAAGGTTGTACAAAAAGATGTCTTATGTAATAACATTCTTGCAGTGTATCCCACTTCATTTCATATGTCGGTATGAAATGTATGAAGTACTACCATATAAATTTGCAGTGCGCGCACAACAAAGATGAAATAAAATATAAATTCTGAAATATGTGCAATTTAGAATAACAGAAATTAATATAAAAATAAAGATCCATAAATTACAGATTTACATTACGATAAAAAAACAAGTGGTAAAATAGCTGATATTGTTGGTATTAGATGTGTAAAAAATACAATATTGCACATTCTATCGTATTCCTAACACTTCAGCCATTGATTAAAAAACTCCAAATACGTTAAAATTACTAACATATATATATATACATTTTAACATGAGCATGTATTAATATGAAGATCTAATATTAATAAAGAAATCTAATGTATTAATATTGATG
>JAHLJT010006169.1:0-38360 GCA_031308135.1 Acheta domesticus
TTATTACATACTACATATTTTCCGCATTTTCCCCGGTTCCACCACAATCCACCCCCATCCTCTTTTATCCATACCACTGGCCTCTACCACACACATTCTCCTTCATCCGCGCCATATTACACACACCACCCTCACACCTCATCCTTGCAAGTCTCCTCCTCTTACATCATGTATGTACATCATGTTAAAGTCAAATCGTGTTCATTATCCTTCTATTTTGAACAACCAACCCTAAATACCCATCATCCCTGTTCATACTTACATTATTAACTCATTACATTTTTTCCCTCATATAGAATAATCATATATTCAAATATGTGGATGATTTACTTCTAGCTATCCCTAGGACAAAATTGAATTCATTAAAAAAGTATTCAATTCTTATCACCCCAAGCTGAAATTTAGTGTAGAAGTGGACAATAATGAATTCCTTTTTTAGACATTATGCTCATTAGAAATGGCAATGGATCAATAACAGACTGGGTACCATAAATCAATCAGATCTGATATATAATCTCAATTTTCACTCACCACCACCCACTAGCACAGAAAATAAACACTGCATTAGCACTAAATTCAGAGCTATAGCACTAAGTAACTCCAGATTCAACCATAAGAAATCTACAAATTGTAAAGATGATCTGAAAAAAATGCTTTCCCACCAAAAACTTGTAAAATAATATTTTATACTCGACTAAACAAAATGAGAGCAATGTAAGTAAGAAACAGAACACAGAGACTACAAACTATAAATCCATGATTGTATGTCAAAGGTTTATCCGAAGCAATAGGGAGAACAGAAAAACAGACAATCTAAAATTAGCATTTAAAAACAAAAACAATCTGGCACATAGTATTCTCTAACATGAAACAGAAAATAGACCAATAGAAAAAAGAACATTGTATACAAGATTCTATATTATGAGTGCAACTCAGTATATATAGGGCAAACCTCTCAAAAACTGAAGAAAAGAATAGAAAAACATAGAAATGACATTAAAAGTACTTCGCAGTGTGCGTTAGCCAAACATGCAATAGACTACAAACATGGGTTCAATTTCACCAATGCCAAAATAATAGACACAGATAAAATACTATAGAAAAGGCTTCTGAAAGAAATGTTACATATAAAAATAGCAGAGAACACATGTAATTATAGAACAGATGTGATGGTTAAGTGCTATATATGCCAACTGATAAATAATTGCTACAATAACCATTCTTGCCAATGTTTTATGGTATGGGAACAAGTATTTATGGAAAATGTTTATATAACAGTGTTAATACTAGTGTACAAAACAAGTGTTGTATGTAATTGTGTAATCGGCAATATGGAATATATGTGCAGACACAACAAATTCATGGAAAATGTAATATATTTAGTAAGTAATAATTAATTGTACTGTAATTGTTATAATTGGTGTTTTGTTTTTTCTTTCTTTTTTGCAATGTATAATTGTTATAATAAGAATAATGTATACTTTACATATATATATAATATTATGTATATATAATATATTATTATTATTATTATGTATGAGGGAAAAATGTAGTGAGTTAATTAATGTAAGTATGAACAGGGATGATTGGGTATATAGGTTGGTTGTTGTTCAAAATAGACCGGATATGAACACAAATTTGACTGTATACTAGATGTACATACATGATGTAAGAGGAGGAGACTTGCAAGGATGAGGTGTGAAGGGTGTGGGTGTGTAAATATGGCGCGGCTGAAGAATGTGTGTGGGTAGAGGCAGTGGTAGTGACTAAAGAGGATGGGGGTGGATTGTGGTGGAACCGGAAAATGCGGAGAAAATATGTAGTATGTAATAACACACCCTTATATATTGTATGTATCAGTCCAAATTGTGAAATAATCTTGGGACGTAATGTGTAATCTACTATGGTAAATAATCCGTCTGTTGTAGCCCTGATGAAGGCTGAATCAAGGCCGAAACGTTGGCAGATTGAAAAAGTTTTTATATCAATGACCTAATCTCAAGAATCATTCCATTATATTATTATAGAGGGTCAAGAAATCCAAGCACGGGTAAGACTTGTTATTAAGGTAAGGAGGACAACACTTTTATATTTTGCTAGGTCCGTGAACTTGAGTCAACTTTCTCTAACTTTCAACCAGTCAACTCCATGAAGTACGTGAGGCATTGTTAGTTTTAACTGGATCATGCTTTTATTTAAATATCACAAATTATTTGTATGCTGTAATTGACCAATGTGACATGAAATGGATATTGATGAATGAGGAATATTTAGGAGTTTTAAAATTATTTCTTCAGTTTCTCGAGTTACATACCCTAAGCCAAAACTTCAGGCTACGCCACTGCAAGCACTGCTTGACACGCCGATCATGCGATATCCTAGGCGGCACGACTGAGAAAGACGCGAAATCACCGTGACATATTTCATCGTGAAGACGGGCCTTGAGAGGCAGAAGTTAGAAAAATCGTGGTATAGGTCTATTCTGGCACCCTCGTCATGGCCTTGAGCAAATTCGGCTCTGGTCAAGGGGTTACGATTGCCAACGCGAGGCAGGGAAAACACGTAAATTGAAGTCATGCCCTTACACCTATCCACGCTTGGAGAGTCGGGGGAGAGGGCCTTCCCCGACGGTCTACGCCGTGAGAGACAGATGACCGCAAGATCGAATTCTACGATAACAGCAGGAGCTCATTTCCTTCACTGTGCGGTCACGTGTGAAACACATAACATAAACAGAGATATTAAAACAGACTTGCAGATGCATTCATTCCGATAAGAGTATCTCCCATCTCTCTGCGAACTGCATTAAATTAACAGAAATTCCGTTTTATGAAGGTTTTTTTCGCCTTGCAGGACATGAAAAACCGTTCCGTTTCCGCGTTGGACAGATTCCGTTTTATGCCGTATAAAATGCCATATAACTTCACGGGCCGGAGAAATTTTCCGGTTAAGGCAGGTTCCCGGCTTGTACAGGTTCCGGTTTAGACAGATTTTACTGTATCAATATTGCATGAAAATATGTTCCCTCCGTTAAGTAGGTCATTTTTTACAATATTACAGATTCGTAAATAAATAGACAAGGCAATGGTAAGATTCCCAGCTCAATGAAAAGAGGCTTGCAGGAATCATGTGGAAGGCATTTTTTCATTATTCGAATAATTTTCTTTTGCAATCTGAAGGTCTGAATACTACAGGATGAGCTTCCCCCAGAATATTATGCCATATCTCAGGCGGGAATGTACATTTGCAAAATAAACGCAACGAGTTGCATGAAGGCTGACAGAATTTGAAAGAATTCTGAACGCGTGGCATAATGAACTTAATTTTGTGTCCAATTCATTTAAGTGGGCATTCCATTTGAGGTTTGACTGAATTGATAGACCTATAAATTTTGTTACATTAACATCAGTCAATGGCACACCGTTCATTTTCAATGGAGTACAGAATCTTTTATTTGAAATGGAAAACTGCATTGAAACAGTTTTATTTTCATTTACTATTAATTTGTTATTACGGAACCAATTCGAAACATCTGATATTGTACTATTTACGGTTTCTTTATTGCAAAGAATATTTATATCATCCAAAGAGAACTGTTCTGCCGTTTTGAATCGCTATGGGCATGTCGTTTACGTATAATAGAAAGAGAAAAGGGCCTAAAATCGACCCTTGCGGGACTCCACGTGCAATTGGCAATGAACCGGAAAGGTGTGTACATAAAGTTCCATCATTCCAGTAAGGTATTTCTACTCTCTGAGATCGAACATAGCCAATCTAGAGCAATACCACGGATTCCATATGAAGGTAATTTCGAAGTAAAATATTTTCAAATCGTAGCACGTACATTGCTTAATACCAACAAATAAAATACTCATATATAACACTGCAATAAATTATATATTTTAAAAATCTGTGGTCACGGGGTAAAAGTTCTTAAGTCAATTTTTGGCGAAATGGGGTTCAGTACTGAAACTACCTAAAAATTATCATTTGTTTAAAATTGTTCAAAGAATAAGAATTTCAAACTTTCGAACACGTAACATTGACGATCAGCCCTAAAAGTGAATTCGCAGTGACTAACGTTCGTATCTTCTACATTTAGAGAATTCGACTCTCGATTCCATCACTGTATATCAATTTTATTCAAAATATAACTTACGTTTATAGTACGAGCATCACAAGTTCATTGTTAAGTCAGTGCACATTAACAGTCGCATCGGGTAGCCAGTGAGTGCCCTTGATCCGAGGGCAAGAGGATGGGGTAGGGGGTAATGCTCCGCCCCAAATCCAATGTTTGTTGTAACTAAACTACATTTAAATGAAAAATACCAAATTTTGATCGCATTACGTTACAAAAGACATTGGACGGCATTTCACGAATAGGTCCCAAATTCTGCATCTCTAGGAGGGTGTATGTTTCTAGGTGGGGCGCAGAAAGCGCGATAAGGCCTTGTAAGAAATGTTTGTCAGATTTTGATCGAGTTGCGCATGAGCTAAATAAAACCTAAGCAATTGTGTGATTGAAAATTCTTTTGTTTTGTCATCCTTGATTCAGAGTTTGCGGTTTCCGAGGAATGAGGATAAGAATGAGGATGGGGGCGTTTCTTTGCAATACTTGCAATCAGTACAAATAGGACGACCTTTTCTACATAATTGCGTTGGTATTCACAACCGTGCACGGTGGTTTAGGGTTTGACAACGTGAATCAGATTAAACAATATTTCTTTGTGAGTGCTGATTATCCATTTTTACTTTTTCGTATACATACATATATACGGACAAATGTACGTAGTATAGGGAAAGTTATGTAATCCTACGGAAAATCGATTTCGAGATTTCAACGGAAATACATATTTTGGGGGTCCCTTGATACCTAAAAAGTGTTTTTTTACGTCTGTCTGTCTGGGAACAACCATAGTCTGGGAACAACCATAGCTCCTAAACCATAAGTACGATTTCGTCCAAATGAATTCCCCAGTCGGTCTGGTTCCACTCGAGACCCCGCGATTTTGAAAAACATTTTCAAAATTTGGAAATACTTTACATGAAGCCCCCGGGACATTTTAAAAACTTTTTCAAAAACGGCTGCAATTTTCTTCTTTAAATTTCTTGTATGAATATACTAAAATACACTTAAAGTGAAATAGGTCTGTTTAAAATCGTTAACTCTGAATTTTCGACAATTCCAAAATTTTGAATTTTTCGGCGTCTCCTCACAACTACAAACTTGAAGATGGAGATTTTTCCTCGAAATAAAATTTGTTCTCCAAAGTGAGTTCATTCAGGTCCTGTACATTTTTTGAACGTTTAGTAGTTTTTAGTAGTTTTTGCGCAATATTGCGAGCAATATATGCAATTTTTAAAAAAAATTACAAAAACCAGATTTTCTCTAAAACGGCTCCAAATTTGTTCTTTAAACTTTTCGTAGGGATAGTGCTAAATGTACTCTATGAGATGACATAAACGCCATATAGATCTATTCTTTTGTTTGTTATTTTCAAATTTAAAAATAATTTTTTATTTGCCTCTCTCATTGTTAATATTTATATTAGCGGCGATTTGTTTACATTATTATATCTATGAGTACATGTACTTTAACTTATGTCATCAAGATTCTTGAGAACTCAACAGTTTTCTATGAAAACTATCACAAAATTTTGTCATTTTCAGAAACTCTCAAACGCCATTTTCTCGAAAACCGCTCCAAATTTTTACTTCAAACTTTTCTAACGGATGGTGATAATTGCACTCTTTAATATGACGTTAAGTTTTTTTTCAAAAATTACTCAAATGTATTGTTTTTTTAAAGATCTTTTACACGGTTAATATGCACATTTCCAGCTATTTGTAAACACTATTGTATTTGTGAGTTGTAGTGCTTCAAATGACTTCTAATGATTTTTTCGAAAACAAAACGTTTTTGTGAAAAAGAGCTTCAAATTTCTAAATTACAGTAGCGCTTAAACGCCACTTTATTAAAAACTTTTCCAAATTTTTCAAAGAAAATTACCATATAGTCAGTCAGTCATGACCGTCGAGGTGTAAGGACGTATTTTTGGTGTGGCTGAGTGAAGCAGGTAGTTGCAGGTATAAGCGCAGGAGAGAAGTGAAGGGACCCGTTGGTTTTGGCGCTGTCCACAGCAGTTCGCAGTACGGTGAGTGTGCAAAGTTACATTTTTGGAGTGTTCTATTTGTTCATTACTTGCTATCAGTAGTTTCTTTGCCATTTTCGGCCATTAAACAGTTTTAGTATTTCCACATTCTGAAGTTAGAGCTCGAGTGTATTACAGTTTTCTCCTGTTTTCGGATACTGTTGCCGTTTTATTTGTTTTGCATATCAAACATCATGATGACGCGCACGAAGTCCGGTTCCTCCCCCGACATCCCCTCGTTAGACGACAATTTGATCAAGAAGATGTGCGAGTTCATGCAGCCCCTTATTACTGATACCATCCGAGAAGAAATCCATCGGTCATTAGAACCCATGATTTCGAGTTTAAGGGGAGGAAGTGAAAAACCTTAAGGAGGAAGTCGAGCGGAAGAACAATCAAATACATGTATTGCAGCATACTATTGACTCGAAAACGGACGAACTCGAGCAATATCAACGGAGAAACTCGCTGAGAATTTTCGGCTACACAGAAAGTGATCGTGAGAACACCGATGATATTGCCATTCAGGTAGCTCAAACTCTGAAAGTGGATTTAAGTTATGCTGACATTGATAGGAGCCATCGTGTAGGTAGGAAAATTGAAGGACGAGAAAGGCCAATAATTGTAAAGTTTACCAGCTACAGAAAACGAGCCGAGGTCTTTCGTGCAAAGAGACTTCTAATTAATACTAAAATTACTGTAAGGGAAGATTTGACTAAAAAAGAGTAGAACTCTTAAGAAAATGTATCGATAAGTTTGGTCTAAAAAATGTATGGACCCAAGATGGCACAATTATAGTTAAAGATAAAAATTTCAAAATTAGAATAAACTGTGATGCAGATTTTTGAAATTATGTAATAGTCAACCTGCCACAAATTAAATTAACTTCATACCTTGTTTGCTTTTTATATTAAGTTGTTAAAGTCCTCTATTTTATTGTAAAAAAATATTTTTCAACACAGTAGGAAAAGTACTGAGTAAGTTTGAGATTTCTAACTTGCTAGGAAAAGAGAATATTCCAAGCACTTTCGTTATGTTAAACCCTTCGCAGAAACCACATTCCAATGCTGGTGGCCCCTCGCCTGCCAGGACCCCGCTAAGCCCCTCACTACCTGGGAGCGGAAATCCCACAACCCTCGAGAAATTGAAAGAGACTTTGGCCATTTTTCCTCGTCGTCTGAATACAGTGCACATAAATTGCACAGTCATTGTGCAAACACCATGATGAAATTCTTGCAATATTTTCGGAAATAAACGTTCATATAATAATGATTAGCGAATCGTGGTTGAAACCATCTATTTCATCCAACGTCGTCGCGATACCAGGTTATACAATAGTACGTCAAGATCGTAATATTCTTACTGAGAAAGGCACTAATAAATCGGGTGGTGGTGTAGCCATGTATATACGAATGATTTAAAACATAAAGTTGTACATTCATCCGCTGCAGAGTCGACTGGTTGGAATTTTTATTTGTAGAAAATTAGGATAGGTCTAAAACGTTGCCTAGCTATAGTAGTGTATTGGCCACCGAAAACCGGAACATTAAAAGTGCTGGAAGAACACCTTTCCGCTGTTATTAGTCATTACGATAACGTCATTATCATGGGGGACTTAAATTGCAATTTAGTAAATACAGACAATCACACCGTACGTAATTTCGTGAAAACTTTTGAATCTTTGAATTTGCATATTCTCAAATTAAATCCAACTCATTATTCCCTCAAATAGTGAAAGTTGGATTGATCATGTCATTGTTTCGGAGCCTGACAAGGCAATAGTTTGCGGACAGATTCCGGTTCCTGGAATATCCAGGCATGATTTGTTGTACTTGTCATATTCAATGAACTGCCCTAAAATACAAGCCAAAAATTATTTCGTACCGTGACTACAAACATTTCAATGCAGTTAATTTTCTTTCCGACAGCATCCGTGCGCCGTGGCAATTAGTGTACCAACAGACGTCTATTGACGACAAAGTTAATGTGTTAAATAATATTGTAAGGGATTTATTCGCTAAACATGCTCCGCTAAAAACATCCAGAGTTACGCGTCCGGCAGCACCATGGTTGAATGATGAAATTCGGGCTTGCATGAAGCATCGCGACCTAGTTCAGAAACGATACCGACGAGAAAAAACGGCCATTCTCAAACTTGAATATACAAAATTGCGTAATATAGTTAACCAAAAATACGAAATGCTAAGTTGCGATACTACAACACATTGTTTAAAGCACAAACTTATTCTAAACAAATCTGGAACAGTCTTAGAAATACTTGGTGTGGGCAAGGATAGATCAACAACTCCAATCATAGATATACCATTGAACGAATTGAATAAACATTTCTTAAATGCGGCTCCTTCATTTGATCCAGTGCTGAAAGCAAACGCTTTATTAGAGTATTCGAGCATCAGTATAGATGACCTCAGAGACCAACTGTACTTTAAATGTGTTGACAATAGAGAGGTTCGTAAAGTTTTAGGGAGTTTAAAATCAAATGCAAACGGTCTGACGGAATTAATGCTAGACAGTGGAAACTTATTGCAGACGTAGCTCTTCCCGTTATTACTCACATTATTAATTATTCACTAACTACGTCTTGTTTCCCAAAAGCATGGAGATTAGCCAAAGTTCATCCTCTTCCGAAGTCCCAAAGCCCTTCGTCTCCCAACGATTTCCGGCCTATAAGTATTTTGCCGACACTTATCAAAAAATCCTCGAAAAAGTTATTCAATAGGCAATCTACTCATTACTTGCAGAGTATGGATTATTAAAATCCGTACCATCCGGTTTCAGGCCAGGTAGAAGTACACAAACCGCATACTTGAAGTTACCGAAGATCTGAGGAAAGCCTGGGTGATGGGGAAAATAACTGTATTAACGCTATTAGATTTCAGTAAAGCCTTTGATTCTGTTGACCATGACCTCCTACTCACAAAATGCAGGAACTTAAACTTTCATTAGCCTCGACGTGGTGGATAGATGATTACCTTAGGAACCGTCAGCAATTTATTAGTGTCGGGGAGGATTACTCAGTGACAGAAACAATGACAAAAGGGTGTCCCCCAAGGATCCATTCTCGGCCATTGTTTTTCCTAATATACGTAAATGACTTGCCAAATTCCATTAGTTTCTGGTAAACATCATATGTATGCTGACGATCTACAAATTTATATTAAGCGGAAGACCCTCTGCACTGAAACAATTAGTAGATAGAACCAATAAGGACTTGGAAACCTTGCTGAATTGGACAAATTAAACGGCCTTTCCTTGAATCCTGCTAAATCACAGACCATGTTTAATTTGTTCAAAAAACAGTTAAATCACGAGTTGATAACCTTAGTATAGAAAATGTTATTCTTGATAAAATCATTGTACCATATTGTTCTGAAGGTCAAAAACTTAGGAGTAATTCTTAACAATAACCTCAACTGGGTTCTCATGTAAATAAGTTACAAAGTTAGTCTATTCACGAATTGGTTTCTCTTAGGATTGTTGGAAAGTTTTTTACCAGGTCAATATTAAAAAATTGCAATAGAATCCCTTGTCTTTCCGCACTTCGATTATTGCGACTGTTGTGTATAACGATTTAACTTAGCACTTGCCACACGGTTACAAAGAGCTCAAAATGCATGTATTCGTTTTATTTACAATCTAAAAAAATACGATCACATATAGAACATATTTGAATGTAATCAAATATTGCGGCTAAGCGACGGCGGATGCTTCATTGTCTATCTCTTCTATTCAAATTACTAAAAACAAAACATAATCCGCATATAACAAGTCGGTTCAGGCCTCTTATATCCGCTAGACTCGATAAATCATTATTATTACAAATACCAAAACATAATTCTAATTATTATAACAAGTCATTTACCGTAGGCGTAACGAGAGCTTGGAACTGCCTCCCAAAGAACATAAAACATAGTCCTTTCTGTCAATTCTTTTAAGAAGCAATTAAAAGCTCTATTATTTTCCAAGGCATGTAAGATTAGCCTCTAATATTTTTGCCATGCAATTTACAAAACTCAAACTTACTAAGTACTGATTGTAGTGTAATATTTCAAATTATTGATGAAAACTATTTTTAACTAGTTGTATTAGTAATTAATTTCACTTTTACTGTCTCCTTTATATTTTTGTCGATTTCTTGGTAAAGAGTGCTCAAATCCGCTTTTCCTGGAAAACATGATAAAGTAAATGACAAAGAATGAAAACAATATTAATAACCTAACCATATTGAATATGTGCACACAAGATAAGAAATTGTTTAGCATCTAAACAAAAATTTATATTGATTTGCGGGAAATCACTAAGCCTTTAAAGGTCTCCTTCAAAAACACGATCTATAATTTAGTTTGTACTTAACGGTTTTTTAACTTGCCTGAACTCTCATTCCCAAGAAATCAACGGTTATTTTTATTTTTAATTTAAGTGTGTAATGCTTATCTGCTACTATCTTTTGTCTTAAAATTAAATTTCTTTTGTCTGTGATATGTGTAAATTTTAAATTTTCTTTTCGCTGGACATCTTATAAAAATAACATTTATTTGATTGTAACTGATACAGAAATATGAAAATATTCTAATCTTTGTTCTCATAATTATCAATTTGATTATGTTACCATATTGTTGTAACTACTGTGTCACTACTTAACAATTACACAATATTTATTCTTATTGTGTAAGTTTTGTTACTTAATTTTGTCATTTTTGTATTATCCTAGATTACTTTTCTTCAAATCAATGTACACTTGTATTATTATTTTTTCTAATTAATGTATTAAGTATATTTAGATTTACTATTTTTGTCAATGTCCTCGGCCTTCAGCCGCCATCCTGACTGAGGTTTTCTGGGTTTACTCAATCGCTTAAGGCGTATGCCGGGATGGTCCCTGTTTTTTCTCCCAGAAGTAAAAGTAAAAGTATCCTCCCCCCTAGATTTTCTTCGTAGTTTATGAAATTATGTATATATTTAATGTGGTAGGCGGAAGAGCAGGCCAAATGGCCTGAGCCTCGCCACTAATAAAGACAATTTTTTTTATTATTATTATTATTATTATTATTATTATTATTATTATTATTACATAGGACGAGGAATATTTTTTAATATTCTTGAAATATTATTTCGGGTCACCTATTAGGAAACTGGAAAATTAAGAAAATGTCAAAAAATGTAGTTTGGGCGACGATAGATGGCCGCTGGCAAGAATTATGGCAAGTCCAATTCGCTATCGGGTCCATATTAAATCAACACAGTTTTAATTAAAATTTTACCTCACCATTTTAGATTCAGATGAAATTTGACACATAGGTAGTATGAATGGATATTAAGAAAACTACAAATTTTGAGTACAATATTTCCACCCGTTTCTGAAATACAGCCATCTAAAATTTTGCAAAATTGGGTTCCCGAAAATTTTTAAATTGATGTAGAACCTCACCAAATTAAGATAGGGAGCTGGAACATGTGTCATTTTGCAGCTTTCTTTATGGCCTTTTTATATGATATACAACTCAATAGGAGTTGCGTTCAAAAAGTTTTTCAAATTTGAATTTAAAATTTTGATTTTGAGTTTTTTCAAAATGCTCATCTTCAAAAAAATTGAAA
The DNA here is from genome assembly GCA_031308135.1 of Acheta domesticus. NCBI lineage: Eukaryota > Metazoa > Arthropoda > Insecta > Orthoptera > Gryllidae > Acheta > Acheta domesticus. The sequence goes on from JAHLJT010006169.1 coordinate 11,769, forward strand.
AAATTCTAAAATAATCCTTGTATAAATCCAAACAGATGGTGCAAGTTTAAAAATGGGACTGCAATGGGTTCATATGGGTAATCTTTATTTAAATGCACAATATTTACTTACTCCTAGATTTCACTGATTTAAATGCATTTTATTTCAAATTATAAGCCCTAATATATACAAATTATTAATTTAGTGTTTTTGTTGGCGAGTGTGTTGTGTTGTATTGTTATGATTATTGTTATTATTATTATTATTATTATTATTATTATTAGACCGCGGAACTTTATGCAATTGCATATTTTTCCTGACTGTCCAAATCGAAATGTATATAACTTTACCTATCACTAAAAATAAAGCAAATCAAGGTCACCTTTCAGTTGATGAACCAGATACGTGGGAACCTAAACATTTAAGCGAAATGAATCGTTGAGAAATAAACAACTTGAGCAGCGTCAACCGGTTATTTACCATCATGGAAAGGGTTAATGATGCCCAAAATTTTGCAAAATGCCATTAATGAAAAAACACAGTGAGTGACATAATCTCATGGTACATCAGTGAATAGCCGATTGAATTGCAACCCAGAGGAGAACGTCCGAATACTTTCTGATCGAGAAGAGAATCTTGTTGTGAAAATAATAAAGAAGGACCCTTGTCTTAATGCACCAAAAGTTACTCCACAGTTATAAATTGGCATTGGCAAGAAAGTAAATCCCAAAACCGTGCGAAGGGTTCTAAGGAGGTTCAATTTCCATACCCGCGTTGTCAGAAGAAAGCCACTTCTAAGTTAAAAGAGAAATACCCAAAAGATCTGACTTCGATCCACTTCTCCACAAAAAACTGGAATATATGCACTAAAATATACAGCATACATTAAAATATGCATTTAAACTAAAAAATTGCACACATGCAAAAAAAGGGTACATTTGTTTTATTTTTGGTGATAGGTAAAGTAATATACATTTCCTTGCGATATGCACCGTCAGTAAAAATATGCAATTGCATGAAGTTCCGCGGTCTAATAATGATAATAATAATTATTATTATTATCATTATAATGACCGAAGTTATTATAATAGTGACCGAAGAATGGGAAACAGAGACATTGTTAGTGTAGAGAAGAACACTAGGCAAGACACGTCGAATAACACAGACACTGAACTTTTGATGCTATGAGACACAAAAAATGTTAAGAACTCGTGGAGAGACAAACCACTCCACGAACAATATCTAAAAAGAATGGACCAGGTGAAGATCAATGAAGATCAATCAGTTATCTTAAAAGGGGAAGAATGAAGCGAGAATCGGAAGCAGTTTCAATAGCTGCTCAAGATCAGGCGTTGCGAACACGACATTATGATAGAGCTGTTCTCAAAATTTTCCAAGTCTTGTCCAATCCTAGTAAAGACCGAATACTGAAAAGACATAACAGGGTGTGTAGCTACCTCCACTGGCAGATCTGTACCGCCCTTGTAATTCCAAACACATGCCCCAAGTGGTATGAACACTCCCTAAAACCGGTGAGGTCTGTTGGATTGTGTACGATATTGTACGACCAACAAATTTTAAACTGATCGCACGATTGCGGCAAACAAACCAGATATAGTTATCCTGGATTTGGGGAAAAAATCGCGTTTACTTGTCGGTGGTGCTGTACCTTGCGATCGAAACGTCCTTACCAAGGAGGCGGAGAAACGTCTTAAATACAAGAGTTTGAAAATCAATATCAGCCGAATGAGGGGCGTATAAGCACAGGTCGTCCCGATAGTTATCGGAGCTCTGGGATTTATTCCTCAAAATTTGAGTAAGAACTTTTCTAAACTACCAGGTAATACAAAAGACTGGGAAGTGCAAGAAATTGCTTTATTTGGAACAGAACCATAGGTAGCTGGTTGCAACCTGGAGTAGATTTTATATTCAGCCGAGTCAGAACATCTTTAGTCGTGATGTAGTCGAACAATAATAATAATGATAATAATCATAACAATGAATCATAACACACTCGCCAATAAAGACATTAAATTAATAATTTGTATATGTTAGAGCTTATATTTGGAAAAATATGCATTTTAAATCAGTAAAATCTAGAGTAAGTAAATATTGTGCATTTTAAATAAAGATTACCATATGAACCCATCGCAGTCCCATTTTTAAACTTGCACCATCAGTTTGGATTTATACAAGGATTATTTTAGAATTTTTCAATTTTTTTGAAGATGAGCATTTGAAAAAACTCAAAATCAAAATTTTAAATTCAAATTTGAAAAACTTTTTGAACGCAACTCCTATTGAGTTGTATATCATATAAAAGGCCATAAAGAAAGCTGCAAAATGACACCTGTTCCAGCTCTCTATCTTAATTTGGTGAGGTTCTACATCAATTTAAAACTTTCGGGAACCCAATTTTGCAAAATTTTCGATGGCTGTATTTCAGAAAAGGGTGGAAATATTTTACTCAAAATTTGTTGTTTTCTTATTCTCCATTCATACTACCTAAGTGTCAAGTTTCATCAGAATCTGAGATGGTGATGTAAAATGACTGTGTTGATTTAATATGGAATGACCCTAGCCGAGATTAAAGAAAATAGAAAACTAATACGGGAAAGTGTGTGTCATTCTGTAGCACCACTAATTTTCTATCTTCCCAATCTCCTTCCTATAGTCCTCTGGCAGCGTCTTGTACATCTTGGAACCAGCTTCTTGGTGGTCGATCCCGTTTACTTCTCTTGGGAGGAATCCATTCCATATTAATTTAGGCCATATAAACTCCTCTATTCTTTCTAGTTGACCATAACAGAGAAGGTTTCAATTTTGTCGGTAATATTTCTTTTACCAGCTATAATATCCCTTATTTTTCATTCCGTACGTGTTCCAGTTTGGAAGTGGCTTTGCTTTTTCTCCAAAAATCTATTTCATGTGCAGGAAGTCTGTCTTGTTCTCTTCTATTCATCTCCTAAACTTCTGCACCAGAGGTAGTGATACTGTCAACCACTGATGTGAGTACATAATATGCTTAGCTCTTTTTGTTATTTTATCGTCGCACAGAATGGCGTTTAGTTGCCGTATCGCTCTTTTACCTTGTTCAATTTTATTATTAATGTCACCACCGCTTTTAAACTTTAGGTGATAAAGTGACTCCTAAATATTTAAAAGTTGTAGTACAACATTTAATTTTTTCAGTCTCGATCTCTATATCTTCCAGCTACTCATATCTCACTTTCAGATACTCAGTTGTAGACCTATTAATCTCTAGGTCCCATTTTTCACATTCCTCTTTCAACTTACGAAGCATATACATACATTTATTTGTACTGCAATTGGGTATGACCCGGTGGCAGTTGATTAACAATAATTACCATTATAATAAGATAAGAGAAGATACAATACAAAACGATGCAATAATCATACAATTATATGTTGGTGATAATAAAAATCAGTATGAGTTACATAGATATTGGCTACATTAGATTGAAAAAAGGCATTTAACACGTTCACTATACTTCACTGCACTGCACTACATTGTTTTGCATTGAATTACACTAACTAGCTCTTCACAGCACATCACCACACATCACACATAGAGGAGAGATACAACTAGAGTGCGCGTGAGCCTACTGCGCAGGTTTCAACATGAGGTGGTCGTAAGTCACGTGACTTCGGGACACCGGCAGCTCGTGCTGTACGCTGCTGTATGTAGCGTTTCGTGCTGTTTGCTGTTTGTGGTACTACAGCGTAATTATTTTGGGACGTTGTGGATATTTGTTCACTGCTTACGATCCAAAATTATTTTTCTTTTCAAGAAGTGCAATAACAATTTAACTTTGCAAATTGTGTTCCACAGGATGAAACAACTGTGTTACATGTCAGTTCATGCCAGTATGCAAGTGTGCCACAAGTAAATGATCCTGAACTTGGCAGTGAGGTACCAACTGACCATAAGTACTTGCCATCAGTACACAATCTTGAAACTAGATTGTCTCCCTATGTTGTGGACATTGTAACTTATATTGGAAAAAAATTTAGTTAGAAAGTTGCAAAAGTCTCTTGCTTATGTGAACTGTAAGCTTAGTTCTTTGCTGGACTGATACTGATGAAGGATCATATTCCTTCATTCAGAGGAAAGATGATTATGGACTGAAATACCCTTCTGCAGATGTTATAAAAATCTGCAAAAGAGCAGAGGTAGAAGTAAGAATACTTCAGGGGAGAGGTGACATTTTTAAAAAGGCAGCAAGTAGTACAATTGTAAATAGATGTCTGAGAGAATTTGTGAATAGTTCTGTTTTTAGTAATTTAACATATCATATTATTGGTCAAGAGGTCATAATGAATCACAGGATGTATTTAATAAAGGCAATATTGTTTAATATATTGACATACGATTAAAACATTTAGGAAGAGAGCACACCCAAATTTACCAAAAAATAGTATGGATCAGTTAACAACAATGATTTTATTATATGACATTAATCCTATGTGTATTTACTGGTGTAAGTTGTGTTTATAGTATGTTAGAGTTAGTAATTTGTATGATTGTAGTTGATTTTTATTAGTAAATTCTTTGAAAAATATGTACTTTACCTTCCAGGTCAAAGACCCTCATTTCGATCAGGTTTTTGTCCAGTTTTCCTGATCCATTGAGCAAATGCTGAGATGTCCCCTTGTTTTGCTTTTGGATATAAATGTAGCTTCAATACGCCCGTGTTTTCTTGAGCTTACTTGCTACTAGTGGTAGGAGTAAAGCCAGTGGCATGTTACTGTTGTTAGTAATACAAAGAAAAAAAATAAAACATGCAGTTTGTTTATCGATGCAAATAGGTTTTATATAACTTGGGAGGGAAAATGTCAAATGTTATAGTTAAAATATAGCTTTTGAAGCTCAAGAAAATGAGTGCAGATGGAACTTTTCCCCATATATCACATACAGTTTTTACTGTTTTTGACTAAATAAATCAAAGGTAAAAGCCTTTTTTCCCTCTATAAATCCTTGAAATATCATTTTGATAACTTGCTATTATAAATGTCACTGATGTGGATCTTCAATAGTAGAATGCCTAACATTGAGTAATAACAGAAATTTGGATTAATGCATCCCATGGAGTTAATTTTACAAATATTTTTTATTTATAGACCTATGTAATTGTACTTGTAAAACAGGTTTAGTGGAGTATGCGGTTGAAAGTGACAAGTTTGACAAAAATCGGAATTTTCATGTACTTGAGCAAATAGAGCAGAAAAACTTAAATTCACTTTTCTGCTATAAACAACATTTTTAGGGTTGATTAATAAATGAGAAAAAAAAGCTGGAATGAAACATCTTACGTACATATAAAAATAAAATCATTTAATGCGAGACGGGTTTTCTTGTAGATGCCACCTAGCTGTCCCAAAGTCACGTGACACTGGCGCGAGAGATGTTGATACCCGGCCGGGCCTTCTGCGCAGCTCGGTGCGCACTCTAGTATATCTCTCCTCTATGACATCACAGGGCTTAGTTACTCATTTAACATCTATTAATCTCAGCTTGTTCTAACTTATTTCTAAAACTACATGCACTTAGAGAAAAGGCCATGAAAGTTGCTGCGGGTAAACAGTTCCAATCACTAATTGCTCTGTTACAAAATGAGAATTTCTCAAGATCTGAATTTTGTTTCCTTGTTCGAATTTTGTGGATGTGATCGCTTCGGCCTCAATAATTTGTTTTTTCCAGTCTAGCCTGAATTTCCTTCCACGCTGGCTGACCTACGTACGATTTATTAAGTGCAAAAAGCCTCGCACTTGTTCTCGTTTCTAGAGGTTTCTACAGGTAAACTTATTCGCTTTCTTCTGTTTTCTATCCAGGTTTCTCCGGTGCGACTTTCTGTACGGATCCCAACATACTACTCCCTATTCCATGAGAGGGCGAACCAGCGAAAGATATGCTAATTCTTTGGCGTTTGCAAAACTTTTCTTTAGAATTTGCATTACAAAATGCAAGGACTTCCACGTTTTTCTCACTGCTTGATTTATGTTCTTCTCCCAACCTAATTTACTATCTCGATGAATGCCTAAATGCTTGCATGACGAGACTCTTGGAATAATGACCTCACCTAACCGATAATCTGGTTCCTCATAATTTTGTCCCCGTCCGAACGTTGTTTTGCTTTTCGATACGTTAATTATCATGTCATTTGTTTCAGCCCAGTCACGTAAATGTTCTAAATCCTGTTGTAATGTTTGTTCATCAGCGCTACCTTTGATTTTGCGATATATAACACAATCGTCAGCAAATAAATGCACATTTGATTGTATGTTAACATGGAGATCATTCCCGAATCGTAAGAAAAGTAGTGGTCCTAATACTCTTCCCTGTGGAATCCCTGAAGTAACAATACCCGAGTTGCAGTTCGAACTTTTTGTTTCCAGTCTCTAAGAAATTCGCTTATCCACTTCACAACTCTTGTATCAACTCCTGAAGTTAATAACTTCTTAATAAGTAGATCATGCGGTAATAGGTCGAATGCTTTCGCAAAGTCAATTACGACTGCATCCACCCTCCCACGCGCGTCAACTTCGTCAGTTAGATCTTGAAAGGGGAAACAATTTGGCTTTCACACGAAATCCACTTCTAAACCTATGCTGTCCGTGAAGAAATCAGTTTGCTTTTCCCCATTCGCGGCGAATGTACCCGGCTATTAAGTGCTCCATTATTTTGCATACTCCTGTGAGAGATACCGGTCTATAATTACGTACTTCGTTTTATCGCCATCTTTGAAAATTGGGACGACTATAACTGTTTTCCGGTCGTCACTTGCGTTTTAATAGAAACATTGAATAATCCTAACAAGTAGGGCAATGCTGCCTCACCACCGAGGTTAATAAAATATGTCGAGGTGCCGTCTGGCCCACGTGATTTACCGTTTTCCAAAGATTTTATACGTTTGCGGGGTTCACATGCATGAGGCTTGAACTGATTTTCAATTGGAAAATAAATCACTTGCTCCTGTACCCGTTTTGTGCCCGGTACCCGTTTTGGGTATTAATAACATTAATAATGAAGTCTCAGGGAAATGTCCCACGCGGCCTCCATGCCAAGTGAAGAGGTGCTTCTGCTCGCCAGCAGGAGGCTCGGCGTGTCGTGTGTCACTTGAGCTGTGACGTCAGAGGCTTCGTCAAGAGCGCGCCACCTTCTTCGCCATGATGCTCCCCGCGCAGAAGAAGCCTCGAGAGATGAGAGGACGGTCCATGGGAGGAGGCTGTGAGGATTCCGTGTGGTCGCTGGGACGACGCTGGCAGGCTGGCAGCAGTGGCGATCTCTGCGTCGGTTGTGCATGTACCATTCATTGATTCGCAAATCCGCGGTTTATTTGAGAAGAATCGACTGCTAATCGTTTCTTTAATAGCGTTTTTATTCTTTCTGCCGCGAAAGTTTACGCGTAATCCTTCCTGTATGCAAAGTATTCATAGTCGTGCCGGCAAACCGAGCAGCTCCCTCACTTCCTGGGGCGACCAGTCGGGCGCTCAGAGAGAGCTTGTCAGTGCTGGGGCGATGCGACGCTGGTGGGAGATACTTCTTGGGGAAACCCTCGCTCTTCAGTATAACAATAAGCGGTCTCATGGATACACCTTTTTAGTCAAGGATTAGCAAATACATTGTATGCAAAGACAGTCAAGGTTTTTTAATTTAAAAACAACATTCAAACGTAGTTTTAAATGATGATCTATCACATTTATTTGCATAGAACTCCTAATTACAACAAGAACAATTTTATTTAGTAAATATTCAAATTTGCCAAATTGCAAGTATAACATCTTCAAATAATAAAGCAATCATATCTATATCTATATATTCTAATACTCCCACCTACCCTCGTACTAATCTCAGCACGCTTGTACGTCGAGCTTGCTAGTATCAATGCTCGTGAAGCGAGCTTTGAATTCTCAAGAAGCAGGATCTTTCGGGTATGAGAAAGGTCTGAACCCTTGACACAATCAAATCAGATGGATAACGAAAACTGAGCTTATAATTTCATCAAAATAACGACACAGTGGCAAAATTTTACAGAGAAAATGAACACACTTTATGTACAATAAATGAAGATCTGGTTGTTCACTGAAAAAAAAAAACAACAAACAAATAAATCGAACAGAACAGAAATTCGGAGTCCTTGAGCGCCTGAATGAAATAAAATAACTGGAGGTTTTCACTCCTCTTTACCTCTGATTTAAATTAATACTGTCGTTTGAATTACACCCTTTCGTAATGTAAATTAAGAGCTCTGTTTGACTGACCTTTATATCTCTGTGATTTTAATCATTACCTTTAATTAACTGACCTTCTTAAATTTCCCGTGCACGGATTTCAAAAATTTACTTTCCAGCTACGCTAGCGATATCGACTTCTTTACACATTACATCAAGAAATTACTTCGAACAATATTACAAAACTTTAACTCTCCCCAAACAATACACAAACTATACAACCTCTTGAAACAAAACTTACTTAGTAAAACAGTACAAGGTAAAGAAGTCTCGGCATGGATAACTTTTCATACATTGATTCTGATTCCAAACAACCACGCCTATTCTGGACAGTTTCTCCAGTTTTCTTTAAATGTTCCCCTTTCTCTCCTACCGACAGTATTGTAAAACGGAGGAGTTCGTTTTCTCACCAACACTGCCTCGCTCGCCGCCGGATGACCTTGCAGAGTACGACGCCGTCGCTCCGCGCTGCTGCAGACTTCCTGTGCTCTCGCCGTACGCCCGCTGTCCGGAGTTGGTTCCACGTCTTTCTCCCCTACACGCCCTGCCCCTCGTCACGGACCAGACCCTTCTCGCGTACGCTTGAGCCTTCGGATCGTCCTCCTCCTCCTCTTCCTCCTCCTTCTTCTTCTCTTCTTACGCCTCACGGGAATATAATCGCCCTTCCAGCTTTCACGAAATTCATGCGGCGCTGCTTCAAACTTGCATGCGCGGCCTAGCTACCACACTTTTGACGTGTGCAGAAGTAGTTAAGTGCCGTATGATCGTGCTGGATACAATTTAGTCCTTCTGCGCGAATTTGGGCAATTTTGAGCTTATTGCCAGCTTAAACTTTTAACACACTCTCGCTCCTCTGCTAATCCATTCACGGTGCTACTAGAATGCTTTTAACTGCATCAACTCGTCCCTATTCACTTTCTGGCTATCAACGGGTAAAATAAAACTCCTATTCTACACCTAAGCTGCGTAGTCACCAGTTCACTTTCCGCTGCTGTCGCCGTAATAGAAGAGCCCTCCGCCACGGTGTGCCGCAGTATTTGTGTCACCGCGCCTGGGGGAATTTTCAGGGGCGGGGTTTTCTCCTCCTTCCTTGACCTCCCGGAAAACATTACTGGCTAGTTCGAGCGCTCTCGTTCGGTCAGCTGTTCGTAGATGGCGCGTTTACAGGCCATTGCTCCGCCGTTCGTAGGTGTTTCTGCGTTGCTGATGGTGGTGTTATGGGCTCGTATGAACCCATGACGTCACTATATATATGATTGTTTTATTATTTGAGGATGTTATACTTGCAATTTGATAAATTTGAATAATTACTAAATAAAATTCTCACTCATTTCAAAATTTTTAAAAAAATAAGCACTCAAAAGTTGATTTGAAAAAATTATTTCCAGGCAAAAATTTGCATTAAGGAGGCATAGAAATACTCTAGAAACACGTAAATTGTTTATTATCTACAAAATAAATGAATAGATTTGCTCAGACAGAAAAATTAAGCGAGAAATAAAAAAGGAGTCGAATGGTGTATATTGGGTGCTTTTTTATTTCTCGCTTAATTTTCCTTTCTGAACAAATATTTTCATTTCTTTTGTAAATAATAAACAATTGATATGTTCATGGAGTAATTCTATGCTTTCATAATGCAAATTTTGCCTAGAAATCATTTTTTCAAACCAACTTCTGAGTGCTTATTGCGACTCAACCATTCGGAATATCCACCTAGTTTATTAGACAAAATATGCTTAGAATTGACTTAAGAGCGTATTTTCGAAGTTTCGACGTTTCCTTCCCGGACACCCTGTATACACCCCCCACATCTTTGTGGATCTCTACTATTCTTGCTTGAGAGAAGGGGTTATCCAGAAAGATGGAAAAAACAACGTCTGGTGCTCCTCCCTAAGGGGAATAAATCTCCTGATGATCCATCGTCATACCGACCACTGTGTATGCTTGACACAGCTGGCAAGTTTCTGGAGAGAATTATTAGTACCAGGATGCAGAAAGCTGTAGAGGAAGGAGGAGGCCTCTCGGAAAACCAGTATGGTTACCGCAGAGCCCGTTCGACAGTTGACGCCGTCCAGCTTGTCATTAACACCGCCCGACAAGCAATTGGAGGAAGTAGATGGAAGGGAGGCCCAAAACACTACTGTGCTGTCGTTACGTTGGACATTAAGAATGCATTCAACTCGGCCAGGTGGAGTAATATTCACCTAGCTCTCCACCGATTTAAGGTACCAACGTATCTGAGGAAGATTGTGGCTGAGTATCTGAGTAATAGAGCCCTGATCTACCATGCAGATAATGGGCCGAGGGTACACAATGTCACTGCTGGTGTCCCACAAGGGTCGGTATTGGGCCCACTATTGTGGAATATGATGTATGACGAGGTCCTTCGGCTTCCCCTCCCAGAAGGCACAAATATCATTGGTTTCGCGGACGACATTGCTATCGTAGCCGTTGCAAAATATACTGAGGAAATGGTGTACATTTGCAACAAACTGATCGCTATTGTTAGTCAGTGGTTGAAGTCCTCAGGGCTGCTGTTAGGTGAGCACAAGACTGAGGTTATCCTGGTCACTAGCAGGAAAAAGAGAGAAACCATCACGATCAAAGTTGGAGGCCACCGTGTTACATCCCAGCCGTCAATCAAATATCTTGGTATCATGATTGATGCCAGTCTGACATTTGCGGATCACCTGAGGTTTGCCAGCAATAAAGCGGCGGTAGTTAATGCGGCACTGTCGAGGCTAATACCCAACAGGAGAAACGGAAGCTTCTGGCCTTGGTTATCAGGTCAGTCTTGCTCTATGGAGCCCCGGTATGGGCCAACTCCACGTCAACAAATAGCTAGGTCCGAGGGATGGCGTCGGTGTACAGGTTATCAGCATTGCGGGTTGCTTGTGCATTCTGCACTGTGTCAAACGATGCAGTGTGTGTCATCGCGGGGATGCCTCCGATCGATATCTTAGCGCAGGAGAGACGGAGGCGATATCACAAAGAAGAGGAGAACCCAAACTGCTCGTTAACCAACTTTAATCGACCCAAACAAGTCCATTAAAAAAGATGGACGTACCGCATGATTCCCTCCATTGCACCGTGGATCAAGCGTAAACACGGTTAAGTAAACTTCTGCCTGACTCAGCTGTTGTCTGGACATGGATGCTTTCTCGCATATCTCCACAGGTTCAAGTTGAAGGATACCCCCTTCTGTCCACTATGTGAACCTGCTGTCGAAGACGCCGAGCATATGTTTTTCGAGTGCCCGCGATTCCATCTGTAGCGACGGCACGTTATGAGTATACTCGGCATGGGCGTAGCCAGGGGGGGGCAGGGGGGGCAGTTGCCCCCCCCCCTAAAACTTCAGAAATTTATAAAATTTGTATAAAACATCAATCAAAAATTGTATGATTTTATTATATTTATATATGAAGAAAAAGATTTGGTTTACTTAAGTAAAATATGTTATATGATAGAATTTTAATATATATACAGTAAAGAAAAAATATCTAACTAAAAATGTAATCATTTTTAATTAATCTTAATTTATTTTTAAGTTATTAGGTAAAAATGAAGCGTTGGAGTTTTCGTATTCAATTTTATCAGCCATTCAGCCCAGCATGAATCACACTCGCTCAAAATGTACAATGTTTTTGAATTCTACAGATTTTGAGATAAGATTAAATCAACACCGATCACCGTCCTATTGCAATAATTGTGTTAGTTTCTTAGTTTAGTCCCGATCGTCTGAAACAAGTGAACGTGACATAAATTGATATACCTTACGTATGAAAATACGGATTGTTTAATTATTGTGTTTAATTGAGGGTCAACAGCAGTACATATAAAGTGCTTTTTGAAATATTACATACGCTCCACGGTGAGTAAAACATTACATTATGAACTATCCTTCTAGAATAAACGTTAATAGTATTTCAGAAAATAATTTTCTTTTACGAGACATAAAAAATAATATTTATAATAATCAATGATTTTTCCATGACTACCAAAAACAACTCTTAGATAAGCATGATTCATGAAGAACGACGATTATGAAACAAATGCAAAATCTGTCTTGAATTTTCTGTTGCACATTTCATAAAATAGAATGAGCTTATGAAATGGTATGAATTGCTATGTGTATGGATTGAGGACATTATTGTAATTTTAATTGGACCAAATACCTGTTAATATTTTTTATTTCTTTTGAATTAAATTTCCTAAATTTAGACAAATAAATAATTCATAAAAAGAAAACTGCTAATAACTTTTTTGTTGTTTCGTAGAAAAAATTCTTTCGAAAAAAATGTGATTAATTTGTTATAATTACCTAAATCAATATTTAGAAATAAATCTAAAATCAATCTAAATCAATTTTTTTGTTACAAAAACCAGTTAATCATTGTGCACATTATATTTATACATTAAGTTACAGCAAAACCTTGTTTTAATCTGAGAAAATGAAACATTATGTCATATAATACATTCATATTTTTATAAAAGCGTAATTTTTGTAAAAATATTTTGAAAGAATATACTAATATAATTGTATTATATTAATATAATAATATTATTTTCGTAATTTTAATTTCTCTGGAATATTCTGTTTTAGAAGTTCCCGTCTAGGGTTTACTTTTTAGTGTTGGAGTTACGCTTGAACATTCTGCTATATTCTTCTTAATATAGATAAAAGTTTGTTATGGACATAAGAAAATTTTTGATCAGTAAGTATTGTGATATCTAAACACAAAGTATAAGTAATTTTAAGTATTTCTAAATCTAGAATAGCAGTTATTAAGAGCATAAAAATCTGTTTTCCTGTAGACATTTTTAATGTAGAATATTTTATATATTTATAGGTAATCAAAAAAGAAAACTAGAGGAAAGAAATGAATCCAAAAATGAAAGTGACGAAAAGAAAGCAAAATTTGTATCAACACTTAATCGTACAGAACCTCAACCAGGACCTTCATCCTCTTATCTAAGTAATGATGAATCACTTGAACCTCACATTGATGATCCTCTCCAAAATGATTTAGGTCTACAGATTGGACGATCTTTTCACATGACACCAAAAGAGAAAAGTATGTTTCTGAAATCTTGTTGGATTCTGCCTATACTATTTATATTTTTGTTGTAATTATTAAGGACATTTAAAAATTGCTATTTGATCTTTCTGTACAAATTTCTAATGTCGAATATTTTATATATTTATAGGAAATCAAAAAAGAAAACCAGAGGATAAAAATGAAACCGAAAATGAAAGTGACGAAAATAAAGCTATATGTACATCAACACTTAATTGTACAGAACCTCAACCAGGACCTTCATCCACTTATCTGCCTAATGAATCAATTGAACCTCACATGGATGATCCTCTCGAAAATGATTTGGGTTTATGGATTGGACGTTCTTCTCAAATGACACCAGAAGAAAAAATTACACTTCTAAAATCTTGTTGGATTCCACCCATGAGTTATGATTTTAGTAAAGATGTAAAACCCTCCGAAAGAAAATTTAAGCATGCTTGGATACAAACATATTCACCCTGGCTTGTATATTCGAAAGCACTCAAAGGCGGTCTTTGTAAATTTTGTGTCCTCTTTCCTCCACCCATTGGTTCAGTTAAAGGTATTCTTGGATCATTTATGATAAAGCCTTTTACACGCTATAAAAATTTACATGAAGATTGTAAAAAACATTCTTCTAATCATTGGCACAAAACTGCAGTTACTGCGGCCAGAGATTTTACTGCTAATGCTCCAGTTGATGTGCAACTATTACACGGCCACAAAAAAATTATAGAAGAAAATAGTAAGATTTTAAAATCGATAATCTCCACAATTTTATTTTGTGGGACCCATGATCTGCCTTTAAGAGGAAAAGTTCAAACTGGAGGTGTGTTTCAGGATTTAATTAAATTTCGAATTGAAGCTGGTGATAAATACTTGAAGCAACATTTTGATGAATCTAACGCTAAAAAAATGCAACATATATGTCTCCTCAAATACAAAATGAAATTATTAGTTTGTGCGGGGCTGTCATTAAAGATGATATAATAGAAGACGCAAAAAAAGCATACGCATTTAGTGTACTAGCGGATGAGACAGCTGATATATCGGGGAAAGAGCAATTGTCAATTGGTTTAAGATTTTTTGATGAAAAACAGATGAAAATTCGGGAAGAATTTGTTGGCTTCGTTGAACTTAAAGCTCTCGATGCTCATACAATTGCAACAGCAATAGACACATTTTTGGAAAAGGAAGGACTTGATCCGGAAAAATGTGTAGGTCAAGGTTATGATGGATGTGCAGCTATGGCTGGCAATGAAAACGGAGTACAAAGCATATTACAAAAAAAGTATAAACAAGCTAAGTTTTTTCATTGTGCATCGCACAAATTAAATCTTGTAGTTAATGACTTGAATAATGTACCAGAAATACGAAATACTATCTCTACAGTCAAAGACATTATTGCATTTTTTCGAGAGTCTGTATTAAGACGAAACTATATCCCGAATATTCCTATGTATTGCGAAACTCGTTGGTCTCAAAAGTACAAAAGTATTTCTGTTTTTAACAATCATTTTACTGATGTAATATCAGCTCTGCAAAAATTATCACTCATAGGAAACAATCAAACTAGGAAAACGGCATTCCAACTTCATGCAACTACAACTACAGGTAAGTTTGTTGTTGCTGTGGCTTTAATTGCAAAATATTCTGCGATATTGGAACCGGTGGTGAATGCTCTGCAGTCCAAAGCTTTGGACTTGTTGCAATGTTCAGAGCATATCCGAAGAATTCTTGGAGTAATAAAAAGTCATCGTAATGATCCTGAGCAGATTACAAGAGTACTCATGGAAAATGCAAAGAGCATAGCCGAAAAATGTGGACTGGAACTATTACTACCTAGAATTGTCGATAAACAAAAGCATCGTTCAAATCCTCCAGCATCCAATAAAGAAGAATACTGGAGAAGATCTTTAATAATTCCTTATTTAGATTCTCTCGTATCATCTTTGGAACGTCGTTTTTCAGAAGATCATTCAGCTGCGTTTTCATTGTTGATTCTTCATCCTCAAAATATGATGAAGATGACAATTGATGATTTCGAAAAAAAATCTAAAGAATTTGAATTATTCTACAATTTACAACGATTGAATTCCGAAACTGAATTATGGTATTCCACGTGGAGCAAAAGAAATTTGAGTGAAGAACAATTACAAGATATTAAAATGGCAGATTTAGTTAAAGAGGCCGACATTTTTTATCCCGAAACAAAAAAAGCGCTACTCATTTCTCTTGCTCTACCGTGCACCACTTGTACTGTAGAGCGATCATTCAGTACTTTACGCAGAGTAAAGTCTTGGTTAAGATCAACAATGACAGAAAATCGACTAAACGGTTTATGTTTAATGAGTGTACATAGGGAATTCGTAATAGGAAAAGAAGAGAAATATCTCAAAGAAATATTTGAGAGATTTGCAAAAAATCCACGCAAACTTGTTTTAGTTTGACAGTTCGTTAGTTGTTTTATATAGTCTTCCAATATATTTTATAATGTGTATTTTCTTTATATAATTAATAAACTAGTGTAATTGAATATATAATTTTTTTTTAAAAAAATGTCTTCATAGTTTATTAATATTGTCCTTAAATGATATTCCTAAGGCAACTCAATACGAAGTATACATCTATGGCAAGTCGATGTTACATCAATAGATGTACGAGTGTACATCTATATCGATATCGAATTGATATATTTTTAATATTATATATCGAATTACATAAATTATATATCGTATTGATATATAATTGATATATTTTCGTATTAATGTTGTTTGCCCCCCCCCTAATGAAAAACCTGGCTACGCCCATGATACTCGGGATCACCCGCTGACACCCGAAGCAATGGTCGGGTGCATGCTCGCCTCAGAAACCAACTGGATACTTCCTACGATCTGGGGAAGAGAAGTGGCTAGTGACTGAGCCACTCTGATCCACTCCCCGTGATGTAATGCCTAACGGCGGTTCCGCAGGGAGGATGGAGGTGGTTTTAGTGGGTAAAAATCTCACACTATCATGTGGTACGGGCCACATGGTGTCTTTTGAATATTTCCAACTATCCTCATAAAAAAACACGCACGCACTCACGCACGCACACACACACGCGCACACACACACGCGCACACACACACACACACACACACACACACACACACACACACACACACACACACACACACATATATATATCTTACATCTACAAAATTAATCTTGTCCAAAAATGAAATATTCGTAGCTTGTAAATAACACCAAACATAAAATAATGTTTTCTTATAATAAATTTAGGAACATGAATGATATCATTGGAGTATGGTTTTCACACTTCTGCAATAATTTCTTGCTAGATCATTACGCTCAAACAAAATTACATATTGAAAATTTGTTTTGCCAAGATTTTACATCTCAAGATTTCTCATCCATACTGAAGTTAGAAGGAATTCAAGTTTTGTAGAAGTTATAATACTTTAAATACATATCGAAAAAATAACTACCCTCATTATGTTTCAACCCTCAACATGTGTTCTTTATAAACTGGGTAAACGCTTGGCATAGGGTCCTAGGAAGAAGTCTATTGGCAAGGGCACTGTGACTACAGTTTACAAATGGGAAACTTGACTGTTATAACAGTTTTCATATTAAATTTACACTAATTAAATTTACGCACAACTTGGTATTATTAATGAAACGACATTTCAAAAACAACAATATTAACTTAATACATTTGTTTCTACTGATATTTCTATTTCAAGGCTATGCAAAAATTGAAATGAAAAGGAAAGAAAACTAGTCTTCTTCTTCTTCTGCACTTCAAGGGTTAGGTTCAAGAACCTGGGCCGGTGTCCACTTCCTTCTGGGCCTTCCTACATCTCTTCTTCCTCTGTATCTGTAGTCCACTGCGAGTGCTGGTAGTCTGCTACCAGCCATTCATATAACATATTCATACTATCTTTTCTGATTTCTTTGCAGTTTCTCCAGAGGTAGTTTGACAACCAGTTTATTTCTTATCTCTGAGTTTTTCTTTTTATCTAGGATGTAATAACCTAGAGTGCTTCTCAAAATTTCATTTCAGCTTCTTGGATTTTGGAGTTATCTCTTTTTGATGTTACTCTTGCCTCTTCTCCATACATTAACACTGGCACAGCTACTGTGTTGAAGAATTTTATTCTTGTTTAATTTTTTAGATGTCTGTGTATCGTGCCACAGATATTTCTAAATTTATTTAATCTTTTATCTAAATCTATATCTCTTTCAAAAGAGATGTGGCAACCTAGATATTTGAAATATTTTACCTGTTCTATACTTTTACCATCTATCACAATCTTTTTTTTATTTAATTTATTTATAATGGTCGCATAATCATCTAGGTCTTGAGTGAGCACAAGCTTGTAGTATAGAGTCACATGTGCTTACAAAGTATTTCTGTAGTAAGTTACAATATGACAAATACAGGAGGTTATTATACCTACTATACATTATTATGGTCAGACGAAGGTATCTAATACATACTCTTTTATTGACACTTGACCTGGGTTTGAAGTATTATTAGCAGTATAAACCATATAGTTATATGAGAAAATTAAATGCAAACAATAAGCATCTCAATAATAATAAGTTATGTAGTAACAGAGATTAACTCTGCTGCAGTATTTTGTAATGACAGGGTGATATACACTATTGTGTATGTACAGTTATATATTTACACTTATATTATCACACAGACTTTTACCAAGAGGAATAAGCATCTAATGGATTTTATTTATTGTTGTTCTTTTATTTTTTGTATCATGTATTTACACTTACATTATCACACAGACTTTTACCAAGAGGAATAAGCATCTAATGGATTTTATTTATTGTTGTTCTTTTATTTTTTGTATCATGTATTTGATATGGTAGGGAATATCATTAAACAATTAATCTCAACATAAACATTCAAATTCTGGGTTTGAGATACTGTAGTAAGAACAGTATAAACCATAGGTTTGCATAAGAAATTAAATGTACACAATAAGCATCTCAAGAACAACATTCATGTAGTGGCAGAGATTAACTCTGCTGCAGTATTTTTCAGTGATTGGGTGATATACATTATTGTGTATGTACTGTTTTTATATTTACACATAAATTATCACACATATATTTACACATAAATTATTACTCATATATTTACACAGACTTCTACCAAGGGGGAATAGGCATGTAATAGATTTTATTTCTTGTTATTTATTTTGTAGAAACATGTACTAGATATGGCTGTGGTGAAATCTTTAAAAAATTTCAATCTCAACATTTACATAAAAATTCTTGGAGTGTCAGTGATAATAAATAATTGAGACTTTAAACTTACATGAACCCTACAGTAGTTTATAGATATTTATGAAGGTTGAGCTCAGCGAGGAAATGAATCACTTTATATACATTACTTTTATCATTCAAAAGAGTTTGTTGTTTGAAAGATTATATTTTTCTCTTAAATAATTAAAATTTCAGCGATGCATTAATATGTAGATGATAGTGATAGGTAGATGACATGTTTCACAGAGATTTGGAGATTCTTTTGCTATTAAATGTTTGTGGGTCAAAGCTGAATGGCCAATTCTCAAACGAGTAAGTAGCACTTGATCACTTCTTTTTTGGAGGAAAGGAAGCAAGGTCTTCAAGAATTGATTTCCTGATCATGTACAGCTTACTAGGTGGTGAACTTTCCCATTCGGTATCCCACAATTTCTTGGTTTTGTGAAGGAGTACCTTTTTTATATCATTATGAGAAACATTATTGATGGTAAGAGGTATGGAGGTAGCTAGTTTAGCTGCCCTGTCAACTGATGCGTTGCCAGTTATACCGATACATGAGGGAATCCAGACAAACACTGTTTCTTTGTTAATGTTTAACAATTCGTTATACAGATTGATGATTTTTTTAATTATTGGATCTAGTCTGGAGGTGCTATTCAAGCTTTCTGGTACACTTCTCAAATCTGCGTAGATTACAAATTTTGAATTGACATATCTTTGATGTATTTTAGAGCTTTGTGTATGGTGTAAGCCTCACAATAACATACAAAATGTCACTACGCTTGAAAGATTGTGTTTGACCGTCAATTAATAGAGCACATCCAGAGCCATTAGTGGTTTGGGAACCATCTATAAATCTGCTTGGTGAATTGACTGTAGTTAGATGACAATTCATTGAAGAGAGCTAGATATATTTGTGGACATGTGTCCGTTTTTCTCTGCATTCTTTAAGACTTGTATTAATGGTTATTTTGGAAGGAAGCCATGGAGGTCTTTTAGTATTAGTATCAGGATTTACCAAGGGAAACATGAAGTCTATCTCATCAAGGTATTGTTTTAATATTTGATATACAGGTTTGGGAGAATTAATTTTTTTTTGGTATTGAACTGAGTATCTTGAGGAGAATACATTTTATGTGCTGGGTTACAAGGGGAGCAAGAGATTTTGCTGGCATAAGAGAAAGTTATTTTCCGTCTTCTAATGCGAAGGGGTTCTTCTTCAGCTTCGACATGGATACATGAGACCGGACTTGTCCTAAAGGCTTCTAATGCCATTCACAACCCATTAGTATGGATTGGGTTTAGTCTGTTTAATATGTAATTTTTGCTGATTGATAAATGATTGATCCATAATCTATTTTGAGATGGACGAGGGTTCTGTAAGTGAACAAGATAATATTTTTGTCTGCACCCCATGAAGTTGAAGAAATAGATTTGATGATATTCATTCTGAGGAGGTATTATCTTTTTAATGCATTGATGTGAGGTTGCCAGGTTAGATTGTTGTCAAATATCATGCCTAGAATCTTGCTTTCCTTTTCACAGTTAATTACCTGATAATTTATGTTGAGTTTTAGTTGTACATTGGTGTTCTTGTTCTTCCCGAAGATCATGAATTTTGACTCTGTTTGTGAGAATTTAAATCCAACTTTGTTAGACCAATTTTGTATTGAGTCAAGGGAGCTTTATAATTGTTGCTGAGTAGTTTTAGGGTTTTTTTCCACTAACTAATATGGTGTTATCATCAGCGAACATATATATTTTTACTGGTTTGTGAATAAGTTCAGTTATATTATTAATGGCAATAAGGAACAAGGTAACACTGAGGACAGAGCCCTGGGGTAAACCATTACATAGTTTGTGTTTGTCAGAAAGGATGTTATCAAACTTAACTTGGAGAAATCTTTCACAAAGAAAGTTGGCAATGAAGATTAGAATATATTCGTCTATTCCCTTATCATACAGTACTTGTAAGGTTCTGTCTTTCCACACCATGTCATAAGCTTTTTCTACATCGAGGCTGATTAGTGCTAGGTGTTGGTTTGTTATGAATGCATTGCATATGTTGCTGTGGATGTTGATGAGATGGTCAATAGTAGATCTATTTCTTCTAAATCCACTTTGACAGGGTGATTGTATGTTGTATTCAAAGTGCCATATTAATCTTCTGCTGATTACCTTTCCATTAGTTTACAAAAAGTGGAAGTTAATGAGATTGGTCTGTAGTTGACAGGATTGCTTATGTCTTAATTTGGTTTTAGAGATCGGTAATACTATTGCTTCTTTCCACTTGTTAGGAAATGACCCAGTGATTAGGAGTTCATTGAATAGTATAGTAATATATTATATGGTATTGATTGGTAATTCTTTCAAAAAAATATTTAAAATGCCATCTGGCCCTGGGCTGGACTTTTTCAGATTGGAAAGAACAGAAGTAATTTTTTGAACTTGAAGAGGATAATTTAGTACTGAATGGCAAGAGGTATTTAGTTGGAGTATTTTATCTATTGTGACACCAAAATTTAGTTTGTGTGATTGAACTTCATCACTGAAATTTTTGTCGCTTGAGTTATTAGTATAGGACTGAGCCAAAGTGTTTGCAATTTCTTTGGGAGCTGTAACAACACTATTATTCACTGTTAGCTGTTTAGTGCGAATGGTAGGTTTGTATATTCCATTTATTACTTCGATTTTTTTCCAGTTATCAGATATACTTGTACAATTATTTATTGATGAGATAAAAGTTTTCCATGATTTTCTTTGTTTACTTTGTACGTTCTTCTTGCTAGGGCTCTCATTCATTTGTACTCTATTTGATTTTCAGTTGTTGGGTGTCTCTTGTATTTGATAAAGGCTTGTTTGTGCATTCTTCTGACATTTTGGCATTCTTGATTCCACCAAGGAAGTAGCCATTTTGGGTTTTAAATATTTTAGGGATAGTTGATTCTGCAGTTTAAAGTATGAATTCAGTTAGGTCCTCAATCTTCTTTGTTGTGGAAGTATAGTTCATGTGCAGTTGTGTTCATTTCATTGATTTTAGTTGAAATAATTAATTTGTATTGTTAAAGTCTGCTTCGAAAGTTTCCATTTGGGAGTACGCTTTATTTCTTTGTTGTAACCATCCTTGTTTGGAGATTATAATAGGAAAATGATCACTACCAAATAGTTCATCAGAGGTTTTTCCAGTCCCAGAGATGAGCAATTGATGTAGAACAGATGGTTAGATCAATGTTTACTGAATGTTTTATAAGTATTATTCAGGTGGATTGATGAACTATCATTGAGTATATTAATATTAATATCATCCAATACCTGTTCTAGTATCTTTCCTCTTGAATCAACTTTGTGTAATTCCCACATAAAACTGTGACTATTGAAGTCACCTAATAGAATAAATGGCATTGGCAGTTGATTTATTGATTGGGTCAGTTCATTAGCAGTAAAGGGATGACTGTGGGGGAGATAAACATTACATAGAGTTATGGGCTTATTTATGAGATTAATCATGACTGCACAACATTCAAGGGTGGAATTAAGGTGAATTTCATTTACTTTATGAGATGACATTGTGTAGATGGCTACCCCTACACTAGCTATGTTTGCATCTGTTCTGTTTTTTTAAACACAAATTGTAATTTTTTAATGGTGGTTTTTGGTTGGTTTTATTATTGGTTTCTTTCAGGGACATCATATCAGGGTTGTACTTGTTAATTGAAATTAGCAAATTCTCTTTTTGTGGACTAAAGCCATTTATATTCCATTGGAAAATGGTATATTCCATTTCATGTGAAGAGAGTATTAGAATGAATCTTCATCACTGATTTCACTGGAGTTTGCAAGTTCTCTGTTTATGTTAATTTTAATTAACTTCTTTTTTAAATGTGTGAAACGTCTTTTGATGCTTTTGTCCGTAAGGAGAGGGTACGTATCTTCTAATGTTAGTAGTAACAGGTTTATATCTAGATTGAATTCAAGAACGGCTTCCTCAACATTTATGGAATTTTTTGTTTTTTTCAAAAACATATTTGTTACTTGGTTCTGATAATGTTCCTTCGAGTGGGGCAAGTTGACTTTCTAGTCTATTAGATTCTTTTGGAAGGGAAATTTCAAGTTTTGATTTTTTATTGTTTTTTACATTTGATTTAGTTAATGTAGAATCTTTAGATTGATGGACTTTATAATCCATTGTCTCTGGTGTAACTGGTTGTATGTTATTAGAATCTAAGACTCTTTCTTTAAGATGGGTTAGATTTTCTTCACATACGAGTGAGTTTAACATTTCTGATGTCTCAGAATTTGAAGATAGACTAGATAAGAGGCGTTTGGCATTTTTTGTAGGTCGGTTGTCGATAGGAGGGTCGGCAGTTGAAGAGGGTTTAAGTGCTGGGAAGGAGGAGGGGGACAACTGATTGTTTTCATTGAGAATAACTTCACAGTACCCAGAGGGGTTACCTTTTGTTTATTCATAGGACAATTATTAGCAAAATGACCATGTTCTTTGCATAGAAAACTTGATGTAGCATCTGATGGTGGATATATCCAGAAAACTGTGTCATCATATTTAATTTTCATGGTTTCTGGTACTCTGTCCATATCATCCGGACTGCTACACGAAATATTGTCCGTTTCATTCAAAATCATGTATCAGAAAGTCTAATTTTATACGCAAATTACTATCAAAATACTAGCATATGATACAGCATTTTATTCCTCTTTTCATGATCTATCTATTGCTGGTAAGAAAAATATATAATTCCAATTAAAAATTCAAAGATTATTAAATTTGCTCGAAAACTAAAAATATTATATACAATTTTTCCACGGCATGTTACTTGCCCACGGCTGCGCATTATTCAGAGAAAACTGCATTTCGATATCCTGAACCGTTTTGAAGTTATGGAGTTATGGTCCATAGTTGGTGGGATATATAGTATATATATGTATATACAGGTTGTCCAGAAGCTCCCGTTACAAAAAAATACCCCAAATTCTGTGATGCCAGACATGAAGAATGGCAGGTCCAGTTTTTCCGAAGAAAATTTTGTCTTTGAGAAAATTGAGTTTAAAAATCACTTCCGGGGCGCGAAATTCAAACCGGCCTCAACGACACTGCCGACAGCGGCGTCACCTTCTGCGTGGAGCATTTCCTCGTTTCTCCGCGTAAACGGCGAAACGAGTAATATTCTGGAAAGCATCGCGTTGCTTACACTAGAAGACTTAATAGTATCAAGTATTTGCAGGTTCTATTTAATAAATATTTTAAATGTACGTACAGAATATCGAGGTTTGTTCAAAATGATAGCCACGGTACACGGCGGCGTTAACATAAATTATGAATGCGATCCAACATTTATGAAAAAGATTGAATCTCCTGGAATGCTCGAATTGTTATTTTTAGCACAAATTAATATGAACTAGTGCTTTGGGCTTAAGATTGCCACGTAAATGATAGTCTCCTGAAGATTATTCTAAATATCGTGATATACTAAAAGCGTTTTGGAAATGAAATATTCGTTTCCTGAATTCCCGTTCCATGAAAATACTGAGTTTATCTCTGGGCGCGGAATTTTAATTGATGCTTTTTACAGTCATTTTTGTGGTGTTGCAGACCGAACAGTGCATTGAAGAATCTTTGTAGGGGTACGTAGGCCATTAACCTAACCCACAGGTCAATATCAACAGAGATAAAATAGCGTCGCTGTATGTGCCATGCAACAATGAATAAAAAATACAAAACTAGTATATTACTGGTGTGAAAGCGTAAAAGACTGAGAAAAACTGATGTTGCATTGCGTGATGTACAAATACTTCTAGCAGGCAAACGTTGGACCGTGGATCACTGAGGTTACCGGACCGCTGCCATTCGCAGCTCGTATTATGGTCTGTGTCCTTGCATTTGTCACTTGCTAGGCCGCGTCGCATCGTGGTTTATATCGTATGGCGAACCTTCCACCGCCCGCCTAGTGATTCGTCCATCAGCTGTATGTCAGTTTTGCCTCAAAACAACAGATTGCGCAGTTCGAAACCCCGACCTGCACAGTAGTCATGGCTGAAAAAGCACCTGTACGGAGTCATCTTTCCCCTTCCCTCCCCTCCGCACCACCCCCAACGTCCCGCCGCCGGCAGCGTATACTAAAAGCAAGGACCGTCAAGGCAAATTTAATAAGAAATATCGAGTTTGAGTGCGAGAGGCTAGAATAAGCATGTTTTCAATTAATGAGTACTGCGACATGTACTTAGTCTTCGGCGAGTGCCGGAGCAACGCTCGTGCGGCAGCTCGAGTGTACGCCGAGAGATACCCAAACAGAAGACACCCTTCCACTGCGTTTTTCTGCGCCTCGACGCAAGAATACGTGCGTCCGGGTCAGCTTTACCGGGTGGAAGTGTCGATGCAGGTGTGTCTCACTCATCTGTCGCTACAGAGGAAGCAGTATTGGAACATTTCGAACAGGAGCCTTCGAGCAGTGTGCGAGATTTCGCGCGAATGGCTTATTTATATTAAATTTTTTTCCTTACAACTAAAATAATTCAATTTTCAGTGTGAAAATAATTTTATGTATTATCAGATATATTACAGAGCAATAGAGTTTGCAGTTATGATTTAATTTGCATATTGTTTATGTTTATTCCTGTTTTCCATAAAATATTCTTTTGAGATATAAATCCCTCATAAGTAAAAAATAATCAACATAAAACTATGTAATTATTAGGGTGTTTTGATGTAAAATCTACAAAAATTATCCAATTAATATTTTTCAGTTCAAAAGGGTATGCAATTATTGAATGGAAAAGTTATAAATTGATTAATTTTTTAAACAATGAAAATACTGAACATGTAGAGATATAACTGAAAGATTTAGGACTTGCGTGTAAATATTTCTAACTAATTTAAAGTAGCAAAATATGCATGTTCTAAAATATTTAAGCAGTAAGGATAATGATTCTGCATTAAAAAGAGTAAAATAATTTAAAAAATTAAATAAATCAAAAGAAGGTTTGGGGTTAAAAATTGATTATACTGCATAATTTTTTTCCTCTTTGTCGACTTTTGTTGTACATTATGAAAATATCAAAGAAAAATATTGAAAATTACAACACTGAAGTAGTGTAGTAGAGAACTGTTTCTACTCCCTTACATTCTGTACTACGTAGTAATCTCGAAGAATTAATTGAAGAAATGGTCGTTACTCATTTGTGTACGTATCTGCTAACTACAATGCAAGCTCAAAGAAACAAAAGAACTCAAAGAATACTTTTCCCGAGTAGCTGCCAACTGCCCAAGGAAATGGTTTCACGAAGTAAGTCCAAGATTTGGGA
Organism: Acheta domesticus; assembly: GCA_031308135.1. Classification (NCBI taxonomy): domain Eukaryota; kingdom Metazoa; phylum Arthropoda; class Insecta; order Orthoptera; family Gryllidae; genus Acheta; species Acheta domesticus. Next base: position 37,673 of record JAHLJT010006169.1, read on the forward strand.
GAAAGACATGCTCTCATCTTGCATCTGGATAAGCAAAGCGGCGGGTAGAATGGGTCATTCAACTTCGAGAAGAAATGGATAGTCGAGGCCGCTTGCCTAACTTGGATGTTCCACGTAGAACAGTTTAGCATATTTGCAATAGCAGTTATTTCGGAACGCTTTCGCTGCGGCAGCAGGAAGTGCTCTTACTGTACCACATATTACTTAAGCTAAAATAGTATTTGACGGGTGGTATTGAAGTTCATAGATATTTTACGGCACGAACAGATACTTTTATTTAGGAAAGATGCAATATTTTGAGGGGGGAAATATTGATATCCACATTTAGGGCTACATCTTAGATAAACTTCTAGCGGTTATAAGAAGTTAAAGCTGGCTATCGTTAGTTTGAGAATTCAGAAAATGACAGCGGGAGAATCAATTCAAATTCCAAAGATAATCAATTAACTCAGTATTTTCATTAACGAATATTTTATCTCCTAATGCTCCTCAGAGTGTATCACGATATTTAGAATAATCTACAGGAGACTATCATTTACGTGACAATCTTAAGCCCCAAAGCACTAGTTCATATTAATTTTGTGCTAAAAATAACAATTCGAGCATTCCAGGAGATTCAATCTTTCATAAATGTTGGATCGTGTTCATAATTTATGTTTACCCCGCCGTGTACCGTGGCTTACATTTG
>JAHLJT010006171.1:0-15706 GCA_031308135.1 Acheta domesticus
GTATAGTAAATCATCGTTGATAAACTGCCACAACCGCTGAGTGTAGTTCTTTGTTTTACCCTCTCGTATTTTCCGGATTTTGAAGGGATTTATTGAGTTATCTAGTTTTTTTTTTCCCTTTAGGTTCTTTATTTTTTTCTTCCCTCTTCTCCTAATCCTCCTCGTTGTCATTATTATGTATCCCTCGTACGCATGAGTAGCAAGAGCCCCAAGACGGGGCCGTGGGCCGTCCTCGAGGCATTTCCGTAGTGTGCTGCTGGTCGCGTGCCGCGGCCGCGCAGCCGCAGTCTCGCGGCGAGTGACTCACGCGCTAGGAGAGCCCCGGCCCGCACTGCCTGCTGCGCCGGCGTGCGGCGGCGGCGGCGGGCCACGCGCACCATTCATCTTCCACGCTCTTTTGTGCATCACGGGCCCTCTCACTCAACGCTCCATCCACTCCAAGAGGAAAATAAATCCAAGCTAATCTTTGTTAACGAAATCAAAACATCATTCCTTGTGTCATCCACGGGGAATGTTTTGATTTGTGTGTTAATGATTTTACACAAAGTGAGAAACAAATCTTTCAAGAATGTTTCTTTCGTTTCTTTACTTATTCGGCAATTTTTATTTACGATTACTGTAACGGATTCTGTAGGAAGTTATCAAAACACAAGAAGCAACTATAACAACGTTAATACGAACTTCATTTAAACATTCTCGATGACCGATAATCCGCTTAATTTATTTTTCCTTGTAACAGAAAACAAATACAAATGGAACACTTTCTGATATGGACGATTCCATTACCCTAAGAAAATAAAGTTGTTTGCATTGTCGCGTTCTGCTCAGAAAATAAATACTGGAACGAGGGAAAACAAATTAACTGAACAAAAACCTAAAGGAAGGGTGGCATCAACTACTGTCAAGAACCAGAGACAGAAGAACACACGTTCGAGATCATGAAGCACCGAAAGAGTTGGCGCTGGTGATTCTCGTCACCGTTCCGACTTGATTAGTGCCTTCACCGCGAGACCGGCGGCGCAAGCTCTCATCCGCGCCGCTCCCTCTCCAGTGGCGTGCCCGCCCGCTCGCGTCTAACCCGCGGCGGCAGGGTCAAGGCCTGCGCTCCCTATCGCGGAAAAACACTTGCATCCTTGGCTGTCATTTTGGCGGGCGAAGGCCGCCGAGGCTGATACACTGGCCGCTCCGCCGCCGCCCGCCAACCCGCCACCACCAACCGTCCGCAGTCGCCCTGGCACGCACGGAGGCGGCGGCGGCAGTGGGGCGTTTATATAACGCCACCGCCGCACCTTCTGCTGCCGCTTTGAGGCTGGGTCCCAATGGCGTTGTTGACGATGCGGTGACGGTGCGGCGGCGTGGCGGTGGCGGCGGCGCGGCGGTGCGTGGCGCGGTAGCAGTGGCGGCGGTGCAGTGCGTGCGGTGTGCGACAGTGGCGTCGGCGGTAGCGGTGCAACCGGGTGGCGGTGGTAGGCAAGCAGCAGCGACAGTGGTGCGTGTGGCGCGGCGGCGAGGTGGTGACGCGTGAAGCGGTGGCACGGTGGTGTGATGGCGACTATGACGGCGGTGGCGGCGTGACGGCGGTGAAGGCTGTGACGGCAGGAAAGATGCCTGTGATGGCAGTGGTGTGTGTGGAGGAAGTGACGGAGGCGGAAGGCGTGTGAAGGCGCAGGGATGGGGGCGGCGCCCGCCAGCACCTGCGTTCGGAAGTGTTGCCTCTCGCGACCCATGTCCTTCCTTTGTTCCTCACAAGTTGTTTTGCGGCTGGACAAGCTGTGACCAATCAACAGCTTTGCTGCCTCTCAGATCTCATCTCTCAGTTCTCAACGTACATCGATGTATGCTGACGTTTCATTCCTGAACTTTCGAAAAACTAACACAATTCATGATTATATACTGTTTAAACGTATACACAAGAAACGCATATTCAAAGAGCTAAATCAATTTCCTGGTGTGAACGAAAAAGTCCAATTCAAAAGTATGGCATCAAATGATAGCACTCGATAATATGGTTTAACAAAGTCGAAACGAGTAAAAAATAGTTATAAATTAAAATATTATAATGTAAGTTATATGTTAATCTATTTATGCTGCTGAAATACATAATTTAATCGAGAATAAACATGACATTTTCATATTACTTTAAACTAGTGGAGCTTCAGCAGGATACACTTTCTCGTTTTATTTATAACTTTTGCAGTTTTCGAAAAATCAGAGATTGTCAACGAAACGAGACCTGTGCCATTCTTTAAGCGTTCTTTATGCTATCCGAGGACAAAGTTTAATTATAAAAATGGAGTCTTTTGTGAGAAAATTTTGAAAATGTTGAGGCTTTATGTCAAATACCTCGAAAATCAAAATATCCAATTCCACTCACAGAGGACTTGAAGTTCGTTCAGATCGATCAGAGAATATCAATTTTGAGAAAATCGTCTGAATCAGTGTAGCATCGACCCCAGACACCCAGACACACAGACTTTTTCATCAATCTGACTTTTCGGTATAAAAGACCCACAAAACGTGGATTCTGTCTGCACAGGTTAGAGGAATAGTTACCAGAGCCGGATAATAAGTTTTCTGTCAAAAAATTGCCATTATCCGCCGCACGATTGCATTTTTTCTTTATTACGTACATAATAAGGCGGGAAAATAATAATTTGCTATCTTCCACTGAATGAATTGATAAGTGAAGAAACGTTGGTTGAAATGTCACCACACTTATATTCAGGACATCATCAACATAAATAACATAGTTATGATTTGGAGGACAAAAAGTCAGAGCATTACAATAATTTGCAATAAGTTTCTTGATCAAGTCAAGAAAATCGGATACCTACCCTCCCCGCGGTCCGAGCTCACTTAGTAGGCGATAGTACATCCTCTGCACAATCTCTGAAGTACGTCACGGGTCGTCAGGACGACTTCTCATGAGGAAAGATTACCGATCACGGTCAGCGTTGCAGAGCTGCAATGATAGCTCGGAGTAAACAACTTGTGTATCAACAGTAATTGGTTTTCACTATTATTTCTGTAGAAAAAGATTTCTGTTGATCTTTGTTTGGTTCCTCCATACGAAATAGAAATTTACTTTCCGACTCTATTTAAAACGGATCAAAGTGATAAAAAGTTTTGGCATTCATATGCAACGGTTTAAATTCGTAATATGATGTTCGTCGACGAAAATGGCGTAAAAACCAGAAAAAAGCAATAAAATTTCAAATGTACACGGCCTCTTATGAGAGATATGAATGTATATTAGTTACACCAATCACTTTCAAAATTGCATTTACGAACGTACAGCGCAATTTTCTTTTTGGTAATAAAAGTCAATGAGTGGCAATTAAGCCTCATACGTGTCGCAACTGATGACCTTCAAGAACCGGGCCTCTGTCACCCACCGAATATCGAGTATACAAGTTACTCATCAGAAAGAAAATGGGTCTTCTGAATAAAATAAGAGGCAGTCTAAAGACAGCAGAAATTTACGATCAAAGAGAGAATTAACGTGAAGCTCTTTCATGAAATTATATCCTATTGTGATCTAAACCATTTATCGAAAAATAACGACTCTGAGATTTAGAGTCGAATGGCAGTTTAAAAAAAGTAACAGGCGAGTAATAATACGGCAGCAGTAAATGTGACACCAGATTAATTTTTCAAATTATTTCTTCTTGCTCAGCAATCATGGTTTTATGAGGTTTGAACTTAGAGTATTTATTGGGAATACTTAGCACTGAAGGGAAATCTCCAATGAACATTTTTCGTCAACTCATTTTTATTTACAACTGTTTTTTTCGTCAAACCCAAAAGTGATAATAGTAAATCGGAGATTGACAATTATTAATTTATCAGATATTAAAAGTGGTCTGGATTTGACTTTGGAGGAAGCGGGATTAATTGTTGATGCTTATTTTTTTTTCCTAAAATGAAGATATGCAAACAATGGAAATAAATGAAGTGCAGAAGGGGTACAAGTATGACAATGGAGTGGGAGGTTCAGAATGTCGAAGAGCTGGCTGCGGAATCTGTGATGGAAATGCGGCAACTCATGGATATCTGCGCCCCTGGCGGTGTCGCAGCGACGCAGCGGCGGCGGCGGCGGCGGCGGCCGGCGGCGAAGGTGGAGAAGCCGTTTTGCGCATATAAGAATCATAATCGCGGGCGTCCAAAAAGCGGCATGGTCGCGCCCGGCCTTCGAATAATAATTGCGCCGCGGGGAACCGAAAGATAAATCAAGCAGCAATGGGTCGCACTGCTTTATGCTCTCGAGTATCTTTTCGAGAGAGGGCCGGCCCGGCGGCGCCGCCTGTGTGGATGCGGGCGTGGATGCTGGACGCGGCGGTCGGCGGCGCGCTTGCGTGCGTATCTGCGGTGGACGAAAAGTTAGTGGAGGGGGCGGGGCGGTGGCGAGGGGACGATGGAAACGGCCAAGGAACGCGGAAAGGTGCCAACGCTGCGGTTGAGTATGAGGCGAAGGTTGGTACAGACGCTGCTTGTGGCAGCGATGCGGGTTTTATATCATCTTGTTTTTCCTGGTGCAAAGCATTTTGTACGTCACATGTTAGTCAAGCTTCTCGATGCTTTTATGGAAGTATGATCCATACATTTATACTTATACTTTGCATTTGTAGAAAAAAGTAAGTATGAAGGTTTCTTTAAACTTGTCGAGAAGCGTAAGTCGTAGCTATAAATTTTTGCCTTCTGCAAAAATCATGCTCATTTAGATAATTCAATAGACAGAGAATGGAATGTGTGACTTTTACCTGCTACCAAGACAATCTGCAGAGGCAACAGAAATACTAAACCAAATTTGTTCCCGGCTTTCGAAATCATCAACATTTTGACCTTCAAAATTAAAATTCGAAGACTATCTTTACAACGGTATTATAAATCATAGCCCTAATTGCATCTATAGAATGATTAATAAGAAAAGGATAAAATAATCAGAGTTAAAAACCAAAGAGTTTCCAAACTATCTTATCATGTATTATATTCAATTTACTCAAAATTGCTAAGCTTTGTTTCCAACTACATTCTTCGCTTTCATTAAAATGGAAAACAAAGAAAATCCACAAAAGGCAACCTTCATACACATAACAGGACAAGTAGATTGATGGAAAATAATTCTGCAAACGACATTAACCGTTCAACATTTGTCGCAGTGCAAGAAGCAAAACTGAGTTTGTGTTTTTGTGAATATATGTTCATCCTTCCTATCAATCAAATAGATATAGGTAGATTAATGTAAGTTTTATCTAATCGCTCTGGTGTTGTGAGACTTTATGATCACTACGTTAGGCATAGTGCGCAATTTTGTTAACAGGTGAACAAAGGAATGAATAATGAGAAATGCGTTGTATACTTCAAGTCGGTAACGTATCAATGTCTTTTGTTTAGTTATTATAAATGAATAAATAAAACCTTTCTACAATTAGGTATCCAGACTATTGCAAATATAAAACTTTCTTCGAAATAAACGAAATATTATGGCAGATATTTTTTTAAATTTTATTGAACTCTGAATGGAGTTATTTCAACGTGAAACGCACAATGTGAACAAATGGTTTGGGTAGAAATTAAATGATTCACAAGTTCATCCAACTATTAACATAATCTCATTCAAAAGTACAACGAAAGTACAATGAGAGATGTACAATGAGAATTCCAATGAAAAAAATGCTAGAAGGCAACTTCCAATAGACCTGGAATACAGGGAAAGTTATATAAAATTGCAAGGAAAAGAACCAATATTTCGACAAAATAACCTTTTTATGGGTCCTTGATACTGGAAATCTATTCTCAAAACGCCTTTCTGCCTGAACAACACTAAAGCCTAAGACCACCACAGAATTTTCACCAAAATGATATTGCCGATTAATGTTGCGGTCCAATGAATTGAATCGGACAAAGTAATGGAATATAGAAAAGCGAAGAAAAGCAAAAAAGCTCATGTCCAATTTCCTCTAAAACTTCCAAAATGGTGGAAAATTGCTAAAGTTAAACGCGTGTTTCGAAGCCTTCCTAAAATTGCATTATTGGAGGTAGAGATTATTTCTCTTAATGATATATATTTTTCCGCATTAGATCTTTAAATTGTCATGTACCCTTTTTGGAAAATGTTAGTAATTTTCGCATATTTTGAGTCCAATTGTGAGAATGTTTTTTTAAATCCGCACACAAGATTTTTTATCTCTCTTTTTTTGCTTGACTAAAATTTATATATTATAAGATTACGGAACCGTTACAAATAATACAGTAGCAAATAATAAAGTATATGCTGTTGTAGCAACCATAATTTAACTGTTTCTGTGAAAATTAAGTTTTAAACGAAACAGCTTTAAGCGCGAATATTTTGTATAGTTTCTTTTTCGTGTTTTTTCTACGCTTCTTCGAAGAGATTATATATATCGTATGAATACGTTTTGATAAACAATAATTGATATTTAACTATTTAATGTTCTCAAAGGCGGAAAAATGGCATATGACTCATGACGGAATACTAGCAATAAAATTCTATGAACGATCACGCTTGGAATTGCGTTTCACTAAAGTATTCTTCTTACAAAACGTCTCGTAGCCGTAAGTAAATATGTAGTTAATCCAGGAGTGAGCGAACAGCAGTGGTGTCGTAGACAATAGAAGCGCAAGTAGGGCAGCGCACGTTTGCTCGGGAGCGAGACGCCGCGGCGTTGGCGAAGGGCGTCCGGGGGGGGGCAACGGAAGGGGCACAGCGACGCGGAAAGAACACAACGCCGCTGCACGGCGGGCGAACGAGCAAAAATGAGCAGCGGCGGCGGCGCAGGAGCGGATCGCCGGCTGGCGCGAAGGCCGCAACGAGAGCAGCGGTGTCAGCGGCGGTGGCGGTGGGGCGATGGTGGCGGGGCAGGTGCGAGGGCGTGTGGCGAAGGCGGGAGCGTGGGCGGGGCCGTGGCGAGGGCGGAGCGGGGGCGGGGTCGTGGCGAGGGCGGGAGCGGGGGCGGGGTCGTGGCGAGGCGGGAGCGGGGGCGGGGTCGTGGCGAGGGCGGGAGCGTGGGCGGACGTGGCGAGGGCGGGAGCGGGGGCGGGGCCGTGGCGAGGGCGGGAAGCGGGGGCGGGGCCGTGGCGAGGGCGGAGGGGGGCGGGGTCGTGCGAGGGCGGGAGCGGGGGCGGGACCGTGGCGAGGGCGGGAGCGGGGGCGGGGCCGAGGCGAGGGCGGGAGCGGGGGCGGGGCCGTGGCGAGGACGGGAGCGGGGGCGGGGCCGTGGCGAGGGCGGGAGCGGGGGCGGGGCCGTGGCGAGGGCGGGAGCGGGGGCGAGGGCGGGAGCGGGGCGGGGACGTGGCGAGGGCGGGGAGCGGGGCCGGGTCGTGGCGAGGGCGGGAGCGGGGCGGGACCGTGGCGAGGGCGGGAGCGGGAGCGGGGACGTGGCGAGGGCGGGAGCGGGGGGCGGGGTCGTGGCGAGGGCGGGAGCGGGGGCGGGGCCGTGGCGAGGGCGGGAGCGGGGGCGGGGCCGTGGCGAGGGCGGGAGCGGGGGCGGGGCCGTGGCGAGGGCGGGAGCGGGGGCGAGGGCAGGAGCGGGGGCGGGGCGTGGCGAAGGCGGGAGCGGGGCCGGGGTCGTGGCGAGGGCAGGAGCGGGGCGGGAGCGGGGCCATGGCGAGGCGGGGGCGGGGGCGGGGGCGGGGGGGGGGCCGTGGCGAGGGCGGGAGAGGGGGCGGGACGTGGCGAGGGCGGGAGCGGGGGCGGGGTCGTGGCGAGGGCGGGAGCGGGGGCGAGACCGTGGCAAGGGCGGGAGCGGGGGCGGGGGCGGGGCCATGGCAAGGGCGGGAGCGGGGCGGGGGCGGGGCCATGGCGAGGGCGGGAGCGGGGCGGGCGCGGAGGCGAGGGCGGGAGCGGGGGCGGGGGGGGGGGGTGCCGTGGCGAGGGCGGGAGCGGGGGCGGGGCCGTGGCGAGGGCGGGAGCGGGGGCGGGGTCGTGGCGAGGGCGGGGGACGTGGCGAGGGCGGGGGGAGCGGGTCGTGAGCGAGAGGCGGGAGCGGGGGCGGGGACCGTGGCGAGGGCGGGAGCGGGGCGCGGGACGTGGCGAGGCGGGGAGCGGGGGCGGGACCGTGGCGAGGGCGGGAGCGGGGCGGGGCCGTGGCGAGGGCGGGAGCGGGGGCGGGGCCGTGGCGAGGGCGGGAGCGGGGGCGGGGCCGTGGCGAGGGCGGGAGCGGGGGCGGGGCCGTGGCGAGGGCGGGAGCGGGGGCGGGGCCGTGGCGAGGGCGGGAGCGGGGGCGGGGTCGTGGCGAGGGCGGGGACGTGGCGAGGGCGGGAAGCGGGCCGGGTCGTGGCGAGGGCGGAGCGGGGGCCATGGCGAGGGCGGGAGCGGGGGCGGGCCGTGGCGAGGGCGGGAGCGGGGGCGGGGACGTGGCGAGGGCGGGAGCGGGGGCGGGGCCGTGCGAGGGCGGGAGGGGGCGGGGTCGTGGCGAGCGGGAGCGGGGGCGGGACCGTGGCGAGGGCGGGAGCGGGGACGGGGGCGGGGCCGTGGCGAGGGCGGGAGCGGGGGCGGGGCCGTGGGAGGGGGGAGCGGGGGGAGGGGGGCAGGAGCGGGGGCGGGGACGTGGCGAAGGCGGGAGCGGGGCCGGGTCGTGGCGAGGGCGGGAGCGGGGGCGGGAGCGGGGCCATGGCGAGGGCGGGGGCGGGGGCGGGGCCGTGGCGAGGGGCGGGAGAGGGGGCGGGGACGTGGCGAGGGCGGGAGCGGGGGCGGGGCCGTGGCGAGGGCGGGAGAGGGGGCGGGGACGTGGCGAGGGCGGGAGCGGGGGCGGGGGGGGAGGGGAGGGCGGGAGGCGGGCGGGGCGAGACCGTGGCAAGGGCGGGAGCGGGGGGCGGGGGCGGGCCATGGCGAGGGCGGGAGCGGGGCGGGGCCGAGCGAGGGCGGGAGGCGGGGGCGGGGCCGTGGCGAGGCGGAGCGGGGCGGGGCCGTGGCGAGGGCGGGAGCGGGGGCGGGGTCGTGGCGAGGGCGGGGACGTGGGCGAGGGCGGGAGCGGGGCCGGGGTCGTGGCGAGGGCGGAGCGGGGGCGGGTGTCGTTTTCGGCGAGGGCGGGAGCGGGGGCGTGGGACCGTGGCGAGGGCGGGAGCGGGGGCGGGGACGTGGCGAGGGCGGGAGCGGGGGCGGGGCCGTGGCGAGGGCGGGAGCGGGGGCGGGGCCATGGCGAGGGCGGGAGCGGGGGCGGGGCCGTGGCGAGGGCGGAGCGGGGGCGGGGCCGTGGCGAGGGCGGAGCGGGGGCGGGGCCGTGGCGAGGGCGGGAGCGGGGGCGGGGCCGTGGCGAGGGCGGGTGCGGGGGCGGGGCGCCGTGGCGAGGGCGGGAGCGGGGGCGGGGACGGAGGGCGCCGCTGGGAGCAGGAAGAGGTGGGGGTGGGGTGGGAGCGGGGGGCGGCGGCGAGAGCGGCAGGGACTAGAGACTAGTGAAAGGGACGGGAGACGGAAGAGAGGGGCGCGGTTTTGCTTGCGCTCGTGCAAAAACGCGCGCTTTCGCGCAGCACCGAAGCACAACAGCCCCACTCAACGCCGAGAGCGCCCTTGTTCTGGGCCAGCAGCGCGATCTGCCAGATCCATCACCTGCAGATTAGGTTACGCGTTCCGTATTTTCTCATGGTAAGTCGAGAAATATTGTATGCACATTCATAACTCGACGATGGCGGAAACGCTACAACGAAAACACGACTGGAAGTTCAGTGTAATGCACCAGTACCATTGTTGCAAAATCCAGTTTATGTTAAAAATTTGACAAAATTCCAGTTGCGTTTGTAGAGTGCCAACCGAAAGAATAAGGACACCTCTCTACATCACATTTTGTTAGTGTTTCCAATACATTTGTTTATGTTGTTATCTTTATGCCTAATTAAATTAAGCCCAAAAGTGTGACACCATTCATAAAAACAACGGTTGTCTAATTAAAATGAGATCTGAGAGATTTTTTTAATCGGCAATGACAAGAATATCTATTTTGGGGTGTTTAAAAAAATTCTCAGTAAAAAATTATGAAACTTATATCAACCAATTGAGGTTTACTTAATACTCGTATTCGTTTGGTCATACCAACTATTCATGCCACTTTTGTATCGTACATACACTTTTACGCCCCTTTGCAGTGTGTACAAAACTAACTTGACAAAATCATACAAATGTCTCAAAAAAAAACAACAAAACACGATCAATATGCATATTGTAATACTTTAAAGGTGTTATCAACATACCACAACAATTCCAAAGAGTAAGGTCACCAATTGGAGTGAATTTTGAATTTTAACCGATTCTCTTGTAAAATGTTTTATTTTTCCTATTTTTTTTAATTGAAAAGATTACGAGCTAATAAATTCTTCAATATTTTTGTGTCAGCAAAAAGTTTTATAGTCGAATATCGCGATAAAACAACATTTCTCAGACTCTTCATCTTTTAGTAAGCAATCTGTGATTTATGGAAAGGTGCACATTTTGGGCTCAATTTAATAAGGCATAAAGATGAGACACACTAACGTGGAATGTATAGGAACACCTAAAAGAAATGTGATGGTGAGGAGAGTCCTTATTCATTTGGTTTTGCACTGTATATAATACATATGTTAATTACTTAAATGTACGTTAAGTTATTACTTTAACGTACATTTAAGTATTAACATGTATTATGCTTACTGAGCTATTTGAGGCTTGGAATATTTGACTGGTCGGGTGGCATCGTGCAGTAATCGGAAAACCTGCGTGGGTCCGTTACCCTCACTCGGATTACTATACACAGGACAAGATTTTCCGCGATTTTGAGCATCAAGGCCTGTACATAAGAGTTTTTCCGACAAAAAATAGCCGTTTTCCTCCGCAGCATTACAATACTTTCTCTAAACTTCGCAAGCAGTACGCGAGAAAGTAAAAATGTATATCAAAATTCCTTCTGAAGATGGACACCATAAGCTAGTGAATGCGTTTTAAAATTCAGATTCTCCAAATACGAAAATGTTTAATTTTAAAATCTGAATTGAGCATTACAATTAAATTAGTTCAGTTAGTATAACACCATTAATAGGAAATTTTTTGAAATACTATTTAATTTTGAAATTATTAGTTAGTTCATGGATGAGTAATCTTGTTGAAGACATCATTAGTATGTTTCATTTACGCCTTTCTTTCTTCTTTTTATTCTCACTATATTTTTTTTCTTCAAATATAATGCCATTCCTTCACTGGGCACTAATGTTCGTGTTATAACCAGTTCTCTTTTGTTCCCTTCACTTGGCAATTCTGAACGAGTGCGTTATTTTCTACGCCGTGCTTGTGATCCAAATCTGTTCAATTCTCGAGGTATGAATGGTGGTCTCGAGCACAAGGGATCCGGGGCTCACCCACGCAGCGCAGCGTCGCGCCGTCGCATCGCGACGGGAGATGGCAGGGAGCCGTCGCATGTTGTCGCCCACTGCACCAGTCCCACGGCGCTCCGAACGGGCGAGGTGGGTAGGGGCGGGCGGGCGGGGTGGGGTGGGGGGCAGGGTTTGCAAGGACAGGGGAAGGGTGTAGGGGAGGGGAAAGGGCGTGGGGGGAGGGGAAGGCGGTGGGGGGAGGGGAAAGGCGTGGGGGGAGGAAGGGCGGGGCGGGGGCGAGGCAGGAAGGACCGGTGAGGTAGGTTGGCGTGGTGTGGCGGGGCGGGGCGAGGTGATGTGGGCGGGAGGTGGGCGGGGTGGGTGAGGTGGGCGGGCGGTGGGGGCGGGGTTGGTGGCAGGCGTGAGGTGGGCGGGGTGGGCGGGGCGAGGTGGGCGGGGTGGGCGGGCCGGGGCGTGGAGGGGTGGGCGGGGCCCGCGGCGGAGGGCTGCGCGCGCGTGACGGTGGGCTTCCACAGGCGATGTCGTGGGCGGCGCGGTGCAAAAGGGGGCGGGGAAAAGCAACGTGCCGTTTCTGCAGTGGGGTCCGAGAAGTCCTGGACAGCTTGTCTCAAGGACTCAACGGAATCTGGTTCACTTGTAGTGACTAATTACGAATGCTAATGTTTCTACACAACTGAAATCCTAAAAAAAGTCACTGCAATACTGAAACAAGAACAAATAGTCCTCTCGCGTCAGTTTTCGTGGATTTTCAGAGGGCAATATTGAGCTTCAATCACTTATCTTTCAAACATGAACGCAAGATTTTGAAGATTTCTTGATTTCCCAGCATCTAAATTTCTAAATTTCAATGCTCTCTCAATATCTTGACCTTGTATTTTCAGTAGAAGTAGAGAAGTGGGAAAGAGATAGCACAGATGATGATGAAGGAGATGTCAAAGTGAATCGCAGGTAAACCAGGTCTCAGAATACCGAGGCAGGCGGAGGCGAAAGAGTGGAAGCAAAGGGAGATAACCCTTTCACAGTGCATTGACGATTGAATGGGATAAACGCGACTGTATCATTAAACTGAAGATGCGCACAAGAGGGATCAGGGCTGAGGTGTGGGGAGGAAGAGCTCCCAGAAAAATCTGATGCGTTTACCTCTTTGTGGACTGCACGTAAGTGAATTGAGATTTTAAAATCAGTATCCAAAACCGTGATACAAGTTCGGCGTGCTTACGACTAACCTACGTTCGCCTCGAACATAAGATTTCAGAAAGGAAAGAGAATGGAAATCGCGAGAAGAGGAGCGCTGACGTAATGAAAGTATCAGAAATGGGGAGCGCGCATGACGAGCGAGGACGCGACGTGTGCTGTTTCCCACATCAGATGGTTGCGCAATCGGTGCAGGCAGCGCTGGCGCATCGAATCGTCCGCGCAGGTTGCCCAGCGGGCGCCGCGCCGCGTACGAAGTAGGGGGCGGTCGAAATGCTATTTTTTTTTCTTTTCAATGTAGAAAAAATTACGTTAGTACAGAAATTCATTTTATGTTCTGAGAAAAGGAAATGACCCATTTTTTACGTTTGTTTTTTTTTTTTTGTTGCATTTTTCGTCGATTTCGACTAATAAGCCATGTTTTCCGTCATTTTTAAATGCAGTTTTTCGCTGAATTCGTCAATTGTAATACTATTTTCATGGCACTTGCTTCAATAACATTTGCGAGATGCAATAAATGTTCTCCACAGAATTCCTGAGTACCTATACCTGGTAGCCTATTCGATTTAGCTGAATCGTTTGCCGTAGTATGTAAACGAAGGTTGTGACGCCTGTCAGCGCACCGGCGGTTCAGCCGATTTCTGCGGATTAACTACAGACACAGAGATTTTTGGTACAGCAAAATTTTCTTAGCTGGGTTTACTGATCGATAAACATCAATAACGTATTCAATAGCTTGAGTTGTTCATCCGAATGGTTTTGATCACGTTTTTTCTTCATTTTCTGTGCATTTAGTCATTTTTCAAAATAATTAAGAGCATTTTATTGATTCATTTTTGGCGATGTTTTAAGTCATCAAATCTGCCCTCACCAGTAAGAATAAGGGCTGGCGTCTTTTCAGGCGGCAGCGCGGCGCCTAGGCCGTTGCGGGCAACGCGGCATCGGCACTACTGCGGCGGGGGGGCGGAGGGGCCGGTGCAACCGAGCACGAGGTCGGCCAGGAGTGTGCGGGGATGGCAGGGAGAGGCGGGACTGGAAAGGTCTGGAAACGGGAGAATAGTCGCGCCGAAAAAAGAGATGTTTGGGAGGGGCGGGAGATTGTTGTGGACTTGGAGAGGGTGGGAGGCGGGCGATGTGTGGGGGAGGGGCGATGTGTGTAGGGAGGGGCGAGCTGTGGAGGGGAAGGGCGGAAGGTGGAGAGGGGGGCGGATTGTAGCGGGAAGGAAGAAGGGAATGTGGCGGGGGTGGTGCTGAAATTGTGGCTGGTGTTGATGAGTGTGAGGGGGGACGGGGGCGAAGGAAAGAGTTGAGAGCGGCGGGGTGGCACCCGGGGGGCGTGGAGTGATCTGTGAGGCGGGGTGATGGGAAGTGAGGCGGGGTGATGGGGAGTGAGGCGGGGTGATGGGGAGTGAGGCGGGGGTGATGGAAAGTGAGGGGGGGTTATGAGGAGAGGGCGGCGCGAGGCGGAGCGACGCGAGGGAGCGCGTGGGCGGGAGGTCTCCGCGCATGCGGAGCGAGTCGGTGATGCGCGCGCTGCTTTCACTTGTTCCCCGCGCACTCTCCCCAGCCTCCGCCCCGCAGCCTTTCGCGGCGCGTGAAGGTGCGAAGAAACCGACAATGCAGTCGTGCGAATTCGCGAAACTGTTCGGATTCCCTCAGTCGAAGTCTCTCCTAGCGACGTCGAATAAGCTTTCACAGATCCGTAGTGAGTGATCCTCTGACGATTCAACGGGTGACGGTGAACCACTTTTGTTGTTTATAGGGTACGCCTTTTAAATCTGGCTGTCACAAACGTAGGATATACACAAGGTTAGTAGATCTGTACCAAAAACAACGAATTACAGGTAAAGGGCTTATGCTGAAAAAAGGTGAATAAAAGATGAATGTGGACTATGCAATTTTTTATAAATATGTAATCAATGCTTGACCAAATGGAGCCCTCTGCTTTTAAGTGGTGAAAACGGCAAATTTTCGAAGTATTCGAGTTTGATTCAACTTTACACCGAGAACAGAAACCTCTTCGAAAGACGTCAGTTCAAAACGAACACAGGAAAATGAATCTTACGAAAGACATGGTTCGAAAGTCAGTGGAATTGAAACGTCGTTTTACCTTCAGGAAAATAAGTAGCATTAATGAAGTTTCAGTTTCAACTAACCTGATCTTCTATAGATGGAGTAAACATTGTGGTATAGCTCATTGATAAAGCGACATTTACCTTATTGCATACAATCAAAAGGTGCCCGGGTTTACAAATGTAGGCAAAGACTACTTCTCACAATTATACTCTCAAACGCCTCCTGGAAGAAATTTCACTGATAAGATTTGGTGTTGCAGTAAAAGGTGCATTACATTATATAAAGATAGGAGCCGATAGAGAGCATCATTTTCACGCTAGACCTATACTAGTTTTATTCCCCTACCCCATTGTTGGATAATTTGACGGTACCTCAACTGCAAACGGCCTCCAATCAAGCATGTGCAAGCACTTGCGCTTCTCTAACTTCCGCTGTACCGCTTGCTTTTGGCAAACGAGAGTGTTAATCGCCAGCACTCCCGTCCCAATCGCGTTCACCGCTTTCTCCACACCACGCGCCCGTCACCGCTTCCGTTCAGCGCCGCGCCGGGCGCCGTGCAGCGCCGAGCTTCTCGAGCAAACCCGACATCGACCACAAAAGGCCGATATTTGTAAATATGGATGTTCAAAACATCGAGTTTTTAAACATCGATGTTTGTAAGATCATTTAGTAACCTCTAACGTCAGCGACCACATGCGAGCGGGGGGGGAGGGAAGTTTTTTCTGTCACAGTGATGGTGTTTATTATTATTATAAAATGACACGGTGTTTATTTATATTTAGCTGATCAAAAGCCAAAAATTCTCAGAAAAAATAATACAATGTTCATTAGCTTGTGGATAAAACAAAAATAATACACTACATTTATAAATACAATTCGGACTAACTTATTTTTCTCTCTTGGTGTCTTTGGTCTGAGAATGTTCAAATTATAGATATCTGAAAATTATAGTATTTTTTATTATATAATTTGATTAAAAAAACATCGAGCTCAAAAACTCGATGTTGAAAAAACATCGGCATCAATAAAAGAATCGATGTTAAATACATCGACGTTTTATCAAATGATGGGTGTTTTGAAGGCATCGCTATCGATGTCGCATCCCCAGTGCGCGCGC